>APFE030601470.1:9301-31082 GCA_000404065.3 Pinus taeda | reverse complement strand
CTTTTTTTTTTTTTTTTTTTTTTTTTTTGGCTTATCTCCTTATAGGTGTATTCAAATTTCAAATGTAGACACTCGTTGGATGCAAAATTTAATTTTGCATCCAACGAGTACCCATTATGCATACTTTTTAGAAGACCCACATTGATAAAAATTGAAGATACATTAAAAAAGACGTGTTGAAAATGTTCTTTTAATGTATCTTAAATTTTTATCAATGTGGGTATTCTCAAAAGTATACATAATGGGTACTCATTGGATGCAAAATTTAATTCCTCACACAATAAGTGTCTACACCTCAAATTTGAGTAAACCTATAAGGACGTGAGCCAAAAATACAATTGAAAATATATATTTTTTTACTTTCCCTTCAAAATATTTACATGTACCTATTTATAAATTTAAAGGATTTTGATTGGTTTATATATTATGTTTATGAAAATTTTGTGGGAAATTTTAGGCTGAAGTGTACACTAACGATTGGCTCTACAACTATCTGTTGAGTCACTGACTGCAACTAGCATCTTCATTGTCTACCAAGTAATGGTCTGCAGCCCTTAAGTAAGTGATTGCAACTAGTCTCTGTAATTGTCCCTCAAGATCTGACAGTGCCAACTGACATTGATCCTCTTGCTCCTAGAAAATATGGCCCCTTTGTAGCCAAGGTAATGATCCATGAGGAAACATATGTTTGACATTTTCCTCCTTGGACCTTGCCCCATCCTACAACTCTGAAGTACTATGCTGCTCCACCATCTGGTGGTATAGCTGCTACCACCCTGCACTATTATTGTGCAACTCTAATCATACACTATGGAAGCCTCTGTGTTGTTGATTATGTGCTTCCACTACAATTTCTTGCATCTACGTTATTGCCATCACTGAAAATGTGTACTGATAATCTCAAATCCTGAAGTACTAAGTTTCCATATGGTTTCTCCCTCTGAAGCTAGACTCCCTCTGAGTCTTGATCATCCTCTGAAACAGAACTGGGAAACCCCTCCACCTTCTAGCAAAGCCTCTCTACTGCAACTCACACTCTTGTTTGCATGCCTAATTGGACTGTAATATTCTGCCATAGAAAATTCAATCTTGTCTTCTGAAACCCTATCCAATAGATGCCCTGCCTCAAGTTGCATACTGAAAGTACTCATTCTACCTCTAATTTTCCTCTCGGTGTTGATATACAATTTGTAGAATCTGAAAAATGAAATAGCCCATTGTCTCTATCTAGAACTGTGTCTCAACTAATTGATTCACATTGCCTCCCTCGGCCTGATATGCTGGAATTTACTTGACCTCCTTTCCTCCTCTGGAAAACTGGAACTCTCTATAGCTAAAAGTACACCTGCTACTTGCAAGTGGTCAATTCCCACTATTTGTGTCACTACAACTAGTTTTGCAACTATCTCTCGAGTATTGACCATAACTAGATATGCAGTTGTAATCTAAATAACTCATTGCATCTGCTAACGCTAAACCTGCTATTATGATACTATGGGACCCTGTAGCAAAGGTGATGGTCCTTTAATAACAATCTGGATCTAATCTAACTAATCTCCTTATTGCATCTACATTGGACCTTGCCCATATAGATATGCATAAATATGAAGCTTCCCCTTCTCCTGGATCTGGTGTCTCACTATCTCTATGAACTCGGTCCTTGTTTGGGACCATTCTTTGCTTTGCAATTTGTACTAGACAAAAAGTACTTCCTCCGACACATGTTTCTGACAACTATAAGTCAATTTGTTGCCCATATTTTCATTTTGTTTTAACTCATATGACCATCTCTGGAAATCTATAAAATATACAAAATCTACAAAACTCAAATAACTAGGACTACTACTGGAAATATCCCTCTCTTCCCTACTGAGTTTGTTGGTTTTACTCGTACTCATTGAGGAATGAATTTAAATGCTTCTATTTACCTCTGGTAATACTTCTCCAGCAACTCGCACTACCTGCTACCTCAACTGGACAACTCACATAACCTTCTGAAAGTACTTCTCTAGAATCTGGCACACGATCTGTTGCTCCTGAAGCTCGCACTATACTCCTAAAAATTGGATTTGGAAACCATTTAAGAATTCAGGAAATATCCTTCTCGATGTGTTTTCTCTTCCACCCATCACTGATTTGTTGCTCTAAACTAGTTGCAAACCAATTGCACCCATAATTTCTTAATGAATTGAATAACATACTCATTGGATCCCTCTATCCAACAAATCCACAACCCGTGAATCTCTACTTTTGAGGCTGATCAAGTTTTCCTCCTGTCCGAAAATGGAAATCGAACCCTCTACATCTACAAATGTTTCATGATGGTTTTCCAGATCTGAGAAATTCTACTCAAAACTCCCTCTGAAACTACAAAAAAATCATCCTTTGTTACTGAGCCCCTGATCTATCTTCAACACCACTCTTATCTGATGTGAATTTTTCAACTATTGGACAATTAACAATTATTCTCCTAACTAGATATTACTATTTGCAATTTATTTACTATTACAACAAACAATGAATAAAATCACTACAACAATTTTCACCAAACTAAAATATACTGCGGAAGAAAAAATGGAACTGAGAAAAATAGATCACACACAATAAAAATGACACCATTATTTTTGGACAATTGTCCCCAGAAAAACCCAATGTGGGAAAATCGGTGCAACAGATGATGGTTTTATTATTATTATTATGCAACAATAAAAATTCTGAGTACAATATCTGGATGCGTGAATGGAAATCATTAGCAAATAATCTGGCCAAAATATCTATGAGGAAAATGCCTCAACTCCACAACTGATCCTAGCTCCAAAATTTGGCACAATTGGCTACTTGAACTGCCCTTGTGTGAGCCTCTGCACAGAGCTTGCATAGGCCCTACTTTCTCTGCCTCTGGGAATTATCGAATTTTGTAGCTCTTTCTCTCTTTTCCTCTAGAAGTTACTCACTTCGCCTCCTATAAAATTATCCTATCCTCTAGCACCTGAATCGATCCTTTCCTCAGCTGAATTGAATTGCCTCCTTGAGGCTTTACGGAACCCCTACATAGCCTCCAGTGGAATAACTTGAAATCTCCACTTCTGCCTCTCTATAAAAGGAAATACCCTCCATAATTTCACAGTTGTTTCTCCTTAGCCTCTGCTACTCAATCTTTGGCTCAAATTATTCCCTGAGATGAATATTTTCTCTATGGGAAATTCAATATGCTTGTGCTCTCTCTTCCTCGATGTATCTTCTCCATCCCAACCAACCTACCTTTATAATCTCTCGTTGGTCAACCAATGTCCATGATTATATCTCTATCAACATCTAAGATCATCTCAATTTCAATATGTGTGAGTTTCTAGAGCATTCTCACATTTCCTTAATTAATTGCTACTAATTAATCATTTTTCCCAACTTAAAATTAGGAAAAATTTAAATGATGGCTAATTAATTTAATTAAGGTGTTTCATAAGCTTATCTCATGAAACCTTTTTGGGTTTTGAATATCTTGTGTTCTTAGCCTCTCTAGCATAAATCGACACTATAACACCTGTCTAATGCTATAAAAAATAGCACTAATTTCCATTAGCTCCTATATATATTTTGCACAATAGCCTTGAAAAAAAAGCCTACCCAAATTGACAATTTATGTGTGAGTTAGTTTGACTGCTTGAATTAAAAAGGAAAATTAATATACCCAACAATTGGGTGACCCACATGGTGATGTACTTGGTCAAATGACACCCTATTCTAGTAGTTATTGCAAATTTTTCTTCATCTAACTTAATTCTATACCAGACTGCCTATATAGCCCAATTTTTGGCAATGGGGAGTCTGACAATAGTTGGATCTCATGCTCCACTTTGCTCTTGGGTGGTAACCCTTTAGTTTCCCAGAACACATCCATGTATGCATGTAGCAAATATTCTAGTTGCTATATTTTTTTCTTAGTACACCCCTCCAGGGATGCCTTTACTCTTACTGACTCTTCTACATATTTATTCTCTCTTAGAAACAACAAAACAAACTTATTTCTAAAATATATAAGTTTCTTGGCTTGCTTCAAACTTAACAATGAATTTTTTTACTTACCTTTGTCTCTGTTGATGGTGAATAATTTTCAATCCTTGAGGAGTTGGTACTGGTTAGCTCCTCGCATGAATATTTCATCCTACACATACATGTAGTGACTTCCAAATGCCACTCCACATACATTAAGGGGAGCTACATCTAGTTCTACTTCGTCAATAAAATCAGAACCAATAGAAAATCTAATTGTGCACTTCTTTGTTATATTTCACTATGCGTCCTTATTTACCCATCCCAATGGATATGGGATTGGATTACTATGAAATTCTAATCCTAATTTATTGACCAACACTATTGCAATGAGATTCACTTGTGATTTTGACTCAAATAGAGCATCAATATTTGTCTTCTTGACTCGTATCTTTATGTGGAAGAGTTTGGTCATTTCTTTCTCTTCATGTTGCTAAGGGCTACTCAAATTCACCTCCTTCTACAATGAAATACATGTGATATTCTCATCCACATACGAGTTTCTTTAAATTTGGTTGCTCAAATTAGTGGCCATGAGATTCTCTATCTTATTATATTTCTTTTTGTTCTTTGATTAATCTCTGGATGTAAATTCCAACACTTCTCCTTTGTATGACCTTTAATATTATAGTTGTTGCAGTGGTTTATTAGGATCATCTCATTGGTGTGTTGTGGCTACAATATTTTTATCTTTTATCCCTTTCCACTTCTTCATCCCCTCCTTAGAAGCATCTTAGTGCACCTTCTGCTTCGATCCACTTGATTGGATTTTCCTCTAGCCTATATTCTCCAGGTGTTGTGCTTGTGCACAAGCCTCATCCACTGATATGGGCTTAAAAAACATCACTTTATTCCACATATGGATGTGTAGACCCCTCAGATACTTGAGGAGTACGTCTGGGTTCTTTGGGGAGACACCCAACATTACGACCATCTTTTTTAACTCTATGGGGTAATCCTATACACTCTTCACTTGCTTCTGCTTGCAGTACTGCCACTGGATTCAGTGGTCCTCTACATACCCAATAGATTAAAATTGTGACTTTATGAGGGTTTTATATTCTTCCCACATAGTCACCGGAGGATCTCCCTCTAACCTCAAGGTCTCTGTGTGGCTTTCCCACCAGGTCATGCCATGGCCCTCTAATTTCAGTTGCACAAATGAAATCTTATGGTCTTCCTCTATATAGTGAACAATTAAGTAACCTTCTCGTTTTTACAAATTTATATTCAGAGCATCAACCACACCTTTCTATGACTTGATATCAATCTTCACTTCCAATTTGAATAGGGATTGTGAATGTTTCACAGCACTCACATTGGGTTGATCTTTTTCAGGTCCTTTCTTCAACTTGTTTTTTGTTTCTTCTTGATATCCTGATCTCCCCTTTGATCGGTCCTTTGTTTTAGAGTCATCATATTCATTGAATAACTCAATATTATTGTTCAAGGCCACCATGAGGATATTCACATTACGACTTACATATGCAACTTGTGCTTGCAACCAAAAAACTCTTCTCTGCAAGATCATGGTAGTTATTCACAGATTCATTAGCCATGATTGGGTTTTTATGAATTTTGGCTCAAAGGATATAGATCCCCTGCAAATATACACAATATACCCAAAGAAACCTACTGTTATACCAATACGATCCATAAATTTTCATGGATATTCTACTAGACAACTCGTCACAACATATGTCATAAAAGTATACTTAAAAATAGGAAATATTCATAGTGTGGGTTTATTTTGATTGTTTTGATCTATAAATTACTATTTATTGTGTATGAATTTTAATTATAAATATTCATAACATAGAGAAAAAAAAATAAAGAATTCAAAAACCATGTGTTATACAAAATCTATGACCGCGGACAAAAGTATCTTCCCTAGGCCTTGTGGGATGACCTAGAACAATAGAAAGACAAAGAAGTTGATGTTTTCCTTAAAGTAAATAGATAGCAGGATGAAGCCTACTTGGTATCCCTCTTATGATCCACTCCTTCCCTGGCTTGTATGCTCTAATCCTAGCTCCGATTTCTATAATTAGAACCTTCGCAATCAGACAACACAAGCCAACAATCTACTATATCTATGTAGCATCATATAATCCCTTTATTCAATATATCAACATGATATTGAAATACATGAAATCATAACATCATATATAGGAAAACAAAAAATCTTTGCATTAATAGAAATGGAGTGAGTTACAACCAAAAATAGGTGTTGATCTTGTAGAAGAGCTCCTCCATTTTGACTTGTCCTTTCCTTGCCACAAAGAAAACCTCTAGTCACCCTAATGCATGGAATAATATCTCTCACATAAGTAACATAAGGGTAGAATCAATCTCCAAAAGCCAACCCCTTGCTTATGGATGGCTGTAAATATATAGATGAGGGAGGTAGTTGATGAATTCTTATCCTTTTACCAATCTGGGCTTGAGATCCACTCTTGATGGGAGGATGAGCTCAAGGTATAAGGGATGAAAACTCCAAGGCAGGATAGGATAGGATTTGAGACTTTTATCCAAGGTAAATAGTTACAACATATCCTGGAAGCTTCTAGAAGAGGAAGCTTCGAGATTATTTTTTGTTTTCCTGAATTTCTAGAATCAGTGCACCCTAAGATTGAGCAACTTGTTGGTGATCAATTTAAGTGCAGATTAGGGCAACCCTGTAGTCAACGATGACCAATGAGGGGATAGGGTGTGTTGGTCCTAAAAATGACTGAAATGAAGAAGTTTCAAATAGAAACACAGGGATATGAGAGAGCCATACTTAGATATTTATGTAAAGAGGATGAACAAGTGTTCAAAGGATGTGAATGTTCTTGTTTGAAGGCCTACGAACCATATGTGAAAAAATGACCTACAAAAAATTCCCCCCTAAAGTGTGGTTGTTTCCCTGTGGGGGCCTGACCCAGGTTCAACATTAGTTAGCCAAACAAATCCCTACACTACTGGACCTTTCGGCATCAACCTACAGAGCGCAGACTGAAGTCTCACTCGAAGTAGTATGGGGGGATGATGGAACTAGGTTTCCACAACCTGAGATGTTCATGATGTTGGCTTATTCCTTTTATTCCTTCCTTCGTGTAGGTTGCTTCGTTCTAGGGCGAGCCCTCTATTCTGCCCTTCAATACCTCCACGAAAAGGTACGATTGACCTTTGAGTAGCCCTAACCTGTGGCTCAGGTACTTTTGTGCTACTATGGCAACGTACCGTGTAGATTCCCAAACTAGTATAAGTGTCTTACTCGTCTTATTAAACAATTATAGTTAGCACCGAGTAAACATATATCCTTAATTGCGTTCAATTTTCCAATGTAATTGCATTCATTTGCGCATCATATAAGCATTATAAAGGAAATTCATACATGAAATGACAAGATGCGTTAATTGGACAAAAGACTCAGAAATTGCAGAATACTTCTCTTTATTGATATCTTCAAGAGATTACAGACTCTATCCACCCTACACACACAACTGCAGGGATCTGTGCACTCAGCTGCGGACTTCCACCCTCGGCCTCTACGCACTCAGCTACAGAGCTTCTACCTATGCTATGACCTGAAACTTAGACTTCTTACTTCAGAGCTACGACTCTCTTACATGATATGACTCCCAAATTACTTAGAGCTTAGCTCTTTTACAGCTGACTTTACTTTACAAAACTAGGGGTGGACAAACTTTTATGACTTATGACACCTTCATGCTCCACGACCGAAAAATGCAGAGTCTTTACTAGTTTATTACAAAATTTGACCAAAACGTGGGCTTTTAGCCCCAAAATTTTCCTTGGGGGATCCCGCTCCCAATAATATCCCAACACAAACATCGTGACTCTCCCTCGAGTCACTCAGTAGGTGCAAAGATTTTTGTGCGAAGCCCTTCCAGCTTGACTCGTATGACCACTACCGCAGCCATGCACTATGTGGCCGCCTGCTTCGAGTCTTCCACTGTATGCTCGGTCACTGATCCTGCGCTGTCGACCTGAATCTTTTACTGCATCACTTGCAAATTTGCAAGCTTGCCTTTGATAGAACTGTCACTGCGTAAGCGTCATCCAGCCAGGGCTTTAGTCTTGCCTTCAACAATGCTTCCTTGTGCAACGCTACGTCCACCTGTTCCTTCAGCTGCTTAGCCTCTTGCAGCTTGGCTAGTATTTGTGTCAGTGCAACAATTGACTGTATTGATGAGGTGCTACAAGAGGTGAAAGTAGCAATATTTAGGATACCATAGGATCCTTTAGACCTGATTTAGCTTGAGTGGGCTACTCAGCTGAGTCACATGCTAGAATGCTCTAATGTAACCGTTGAAGAAGAGGATGAGGATCCGTGAAAGATTAACATCCCAGAAATAGAGGGTCACCACGAGGTTGAAGGTCCGCAGGTTGAGAATCCTGATATAACCACGCCGCTGAAAATGAAACAGGTAAACATTGCTATGGAGGAAAAGCCCAAATTCGCGAAGATTGGAGATTACTAGGATGTCACGACAGTGGATAAGGTCGCTGAATTGTTCCGTGAATAACAAGATCTATTCCCTAACAAGTTTACAGATCTAAAAGGGGTGATCAGAGGGTAATCAGAGACCTAGGTGTTATGAAGATCACACTAAAGCCCGACGCGAAGCTAGTTAAGCAAAGGCCTTACCATCTCAATCCGAAGTATAAGGAAAAGGTCCGCTTAGAGCTAGAGAAGATGCTCACGGCAGGCATCATTGAGATTATGGAAGAATCTGACTAGGTAAGCCCTATGGTGGTATAGGAGAAGAAGCAGAAGGATGAAATAAGGATATGCATGGATCTTATAAAGTTGAATGACGTGTGTGTACATGATCCTTTCCCGACTTTATTCACTGATGAAGTGTTCGACAATGTAGGTGGATAGGAAGCATATTCCTTCACTGATGGGTTCTTGAGGTACCACCAAATCAAAATCCCACTGGCGGATAGGAGTAAGACAACCTTCATGACTAAGTGGGGTTGTTTCCAATACACTGTAATGTTGTTTGGGTTGAAGAACGCGCTTATGATTTTCTCGCACGTAGTTGTTGCTGCATTGAAAGAGTTTATTCATAAGTTCCTGGAAGTATACTTTGATGATTGGACTATGTTTGGGCTGCTGAAACGCCATGTAGCAAGCTTGTGCCTAATGATGGATACTTGTCGAAGATACCTGATCGTGCTCAATCTAAAGAAGTGCTTGCTTTTTGTTCCGTTTGGAACCCTGCTGGGTCATGTGGTTTGTAGATAGGGACTGATGGTAGATCTTGTGAAGATCACAGTGATACTAAACTTGGGAGTGTCAAGGAGTGTGAAACAGCTACGCGGTACCCTGGGACATACACGATATTACAGAAAGTTTATCAAAGACTATGCCCATATCACCGTGGCTATGGAGAAATTGTTGAAGAAGGATGTCATGTTCTGCTAGAACAAAGATTGTAAGAAGAGCTTGGATGTATTGAAAGAAAAGATGGTCACCGCACTGATTTTAGTCTTCTTGGATTGGAAGAAGGAGTTCCATGTACATGTCAACGCGTCATGTATAGCGCTAGGAGCAGTACTGACACAGGCTGGTGGAGAGGACTTGGACCATCCTATAGCATTCACAAGTAGAAGGTTGTCCAAGATGGAAAAGAACTATTCCACCACCGAGCATGAAGGGTTAGCTATGGTATATGTGCTCTAGAAGTTTAGGCACTACTTGCTGGGAGGCCATTTTAAGATTATACAGATCACTCAGCACTGAAATACCTGGTCAATAAGCCTATGTTGTGGTGGAGAATCTGCAAGTGTATGTTATTATTCCATGAACATGATTTTGAGGTTATCGTGAAGCCTGGACAACTGAATGAAGGACCAGACCATCTGTCACACATTGAAACAGGGGAAGAGCCCACTAATTTGGAGGAGGGATTGCCTGACGCACGGTTATTTGTAGTGCATGTCGCAGATGGTTTGAAACGTCGACTCAATGAACAAAAGACTGTGGACAATCCGGATCATACCACTGCAGATATAATAGAATTCCTAGCGATAGGAACTGCCCCGGAAGGATACACAATCCAACAGAAGAAGGAATTAATGGTGCGCACGACAGATTTTTTTGTCATTTTTGGGCATCTATACAAAATGGGGTTTGATGAGGTATTGCAACTATATGTACCTAATTTTGAAAGAAGCATCATCCTCACTGACGCTCATGGGGGCGATGCGAGAGGATATTGTGCAGGAAGAGAAATTATGCAGAAAATTCTACATGCAGAGTTGTGGTGGCCAACTCTCCATCAAGACTCAAAGGCATATTGCAAGGCGTGTGATGTGTGTCAAAGGACTGGTAGGCCATCACGAAGGGATGAGATGCCTTTGAATCCATAGATGATGTTGTAACCCTTTAATAAATGGTCGATAGATTTTGTGGGATCCATTCAGCCCCAAGGAAAGACAAGAGTAAGGTACATTATCACCGCGATGGAGTATTTGACTCGTTGGGTGGAGGCATGGCTTGTGAAGGATTGTGCAGGCACGACTGCTGCAAAGTTACTCTTTAAGTACGTACTGAAGTGATTTGGTTGTTCAAAGATCTTGATGAGTGATCGTGGTACGCACTTTCCAAATGAGACGATCAACATGGTAACGAAGGAATTTTAGGTATCACTAGAAGAGCACGCCTTATCATCCCCAGGCTAATGGGATGGTGGAAGCATTCAATAAAGTGTTGGAGAATGCACTAACCAAGGTTTGAAATGCTCAACGAAGTGATTGGGACCTATGCATACCTACAATACTATGGGCTTATCGAACGATGTGCAAGAAGTTGATTGGACAAACCCCCTTTAGGCTTGTCTATGGGGTTGAAGCAGTAATGACTATGGAATATATTGTCCCGTCTATGCATAGCAGCACTCACAGATATGACGGATCATGAAGCCATGAAGGAAAGAATTGCACAAATAGATGAGGTTGAGGAAGAAAAATTTCTAGATGGATTTCACCAACAAGTCCAAAAGCAGCGTGAAAAAGAATGGCATGATCTACACATCAAGCTGCGCACCTTGAAGGTAAATGACTTGGTTTTGTTATATGATAGTAAGTTTGATAAATTTCCAGGGAATTTCAGGATGCATTGGTTAGGGCCCTATGTCATTAAGGATATTACTAATGGAGGAGCAGTACAACTGGTCAAATTGAACGGAGATCCCTTCCTAGGAAAGGTGAATGGCAGTTGATTGAAGCCATACATCGGCGGTCCGACCATGTGACTAGATGAAGGAAGCACAGTCTTAGCACTCCAAGTAGCTAAAAGGAGGCATGGGATTATAAACTACACTACCTGGCTTGGGGATTTGCGTGATTGGAGGATTGTGTGAAGCAAAGAAGTGTCACAAGGTTTGCGACAGTGCGAAGGGAGTTGCGCTACCCAGGGAGAAATCGCGCAGGTCAGCTGGAAAGTGATCGTTAAAGTCACTGTTCATGAGTTGACGGTAGAAATGCAACCAAATGGAGTGGGCGAATGACATTTAAGATGTAATTTATGGCTCAAATATTTGAAAATATGCTGCCAATCTAGCATTGATGAACCGAATTTGGGGTGAATGGTTTGTTTTGAATTCAAAATGCCCTATAAATTTACAAGTGGCTGTCCAGAAAAAAACACTTGGCATTTTGAGAATTGATTTGTTGAGATTTCAGGCACTCATGAACCCAAAATTCTTCGAGGCTTTGAAAGAGACTCCAGAATTTGCAAACTTACCAGAGATATCGTGAGTACTGTTGGAAAGAATTATGTTGGCACCCATAGAAACTATAAATGCCAAAGAAATAGCAGAGGAGTCAGCACCTGAAATGGAGATAGAGGCTGAGGAAGCTGCTCCAGTAATGGATAAAGTATTGGCAGAGGTCCTTAAATCACCGAGGATGGCGAGACCAAAGCTGACCCCAACAAAGGAACTGTGATGGACAAGAAGGGCAAGCAGTTTGCCATACTAGTGCACACATTGCCAAGGAGAAACCCACCAAAACCCATCGTACAGGAGAAGGGCAAGGCCATAAATTTGGAGTTGGAGGAATACATTAAAGACATCTCGATGGGTGATGAGTATGTGGAAGTCGAAGTCGAGGAGGTTGAAACCCAGGGTGTAGACCCTATTACTTGGTTGCTAGAGCATGTCTCTTCACGCAAGCCCAAGACCAAGGTAGCAAAGGACATCGATGAGAGAAAGACCCCCTTGCAAATCCCCCTACTGCCAAATGAGATTGTTTTTGATGGATCACGCTTGGAATGAGTGCCGTTGCTTAAACTTGAATACTGCGACTTGGCTGATCACGAGAAGTTCCCACACCTAACGACTGAGCAACTGATGCATTGTATCATTGACACAAACTCTGGAATGACCGCATTGGAGCTGTAGAGGTGGCTCTGAGAAGTAGGCAAGGCAGGGTTGCTCAACCTGCTTTGGGTGCTGCACTACAACCACACCCTAGTGACAGTTTTGGTCATCAAGAAGTTGCTGTGCTTGGTGCATGATGGGTGTCTGTAGCTGGAGGAGCCAATACGCATCACAGATAGATTGATTCATTGCATAATGTGATTGCCATATACAGGCGAGAATCTGACCATGCTATTTGGCAAAAAAGGTGGTGAATAGGACCTCGCGGAGTCTATGAAGGAAAAATTTAAGCTGGTGAAGAAGCTGTGTGGTTATGCTATATCCAGCATCTGCGACCCTACCGTGAAGGTAGCAACGCAGATCCTAGTAGGGAAAGTGATGAGGAAGTGTCACGTCGATGAGGCGCCGATGCCTGTTGTTGCTCTAACAACATAGTGCATTGAAGGAGTCCAGTTCAACTGGTCAAACTACCTTCGTGGAGAATTCTTGGCAAACTGATGCGAAGCACATGATCTCAACAAGACGTTCCACTACGCGTGGCTCTTGCTGTCAATTGTGCTGGTAGCGTGGGAGCTGCTAGAGGACAACTAGTTCCCTTCAACTGCACCAGACCTCCTAGAACCAGTAAAGTATGCTTCATTCTGGGTGACCAAGGACGTGCAGCGAGTCAGGGACAACAAGATCTTTTGGATCTTGATGGAGATGAACATCTAGATGGCCATCAACCACAAACTGCGATTGTCACCTACGGTGTATGCCAACCTGCAGGGCTACCCTGAATTTAAATTAGACTTCCATCGAGTATCCATCAGGGCGTAGAACGACCCTGCATAGAAATGGTATGACATGCCTTATCTGGCAACAGATGATGCCATTGATGTTGTGCTTGATCAATGGCCGGTAGAGTGGCACACTACCACAGACTTGGCGGTTGGCGGGAGCAAGTCCGCTACGCAGAAGAAGGAGGAGGCCAAGCTTAAGATGGCATAGCTGGCCGAAAAGAGGAAAAAGGAGGCTGCTAATAAGGCCCAGGGGGAGCATGAGGCTGCGCAATAGACAGGGAAGAAGATAGGTGGGATAGAGCGGGGCTCTAACAAAGGTGCGAGGTCACCTTCACCTGAGACAGAGGAGGAGACAAAACAGCGTGACGTGGACCCCCAGGAGACGTCCACCTGCATCAAGCGCCCAAGGGAGTTGGAGAAGGGAGGGTCTAGGAAGAAATCAAAGTCGACCAAGACCTCAATGGACCCCATCACATTAATAGAGGGCGATTTGCATGATATCAATGACACAATGAGGGATGTCACCACGAAGGCCCTGCAACAATTTAAACAACAGCAATAGATCATCCTAGGGGCTATCCAGACAGGGTTGCAGGAGATGCTGTCCAGATCAGCAATTTAGAGGTTGTCGATATGCTACACGCGAAGGCCTCTAGTGTGATAGTGCTTCCTAATGGAGAACTGACCATAAAGAATGAGGCTGACAGGTCCACTGTCAATGCCCTAAAGGGAGTAGGGTTGAACCTGGCAGTGCTCCCATGTGAAGTGCTCCACCTCTTGCATGATGGAGTGATTGCAGAGCTAAGGGCCCATGAGCACTGCACCTTTTAGGTGATCAGTGAAAAACGGATCAACAATGAGCAAATGGCCCTACAAAGAAATGTTGCCATCACCATTGAGACCGAGGCGACCAATCAGAGAAAGCACATTATGCAAGTCATCGAGGAAGCATGCCGAATGGTCCTAGAGTTGGCCATTACGGAGGAGGAGCCAGTCGAGGTACGCATATGTAAGCTGGCCAAAGGGGTGCGTGACACTCATACTGAGATGGCACGGGTTTAGTTGGAGTTGAACCTACAAATTATAGAGTTATAGTTGAGGGACCAGCCTTCAACTCCGCTAGAAGTGAAGGAGCAGTAGGCGACCGCTGTCACAGAAGCAGTAGCGACAGTGGATAGTGCAATAGTAGATTGCATGCAATTGTTTGAGCAGTCATTTGAGGTCCTGACCAGCTTGCAGGAGGACCCCAATGTACAACAACTAGAGACAGAAGCACGCGAGCTACAACAACAGTATGATGAGGTTAAGGGCATAGCGCAAACCATTGCGCTGACACAAAGACTAGCCAAGCTACAAGAGGCCAAGTAACTGAAGGAACGGGTGGATGCAACGATGCACAAGGAAGCACTGCTGAAGGCAAAACTAAAGCCCTGGCTAGGTGAGGCTTACGCAATGACATGATCTATCTAAGGTAAGCTTGTGACTCTGCAAGCGATGCAGAAAAATCTTCAGGCCGAAAGCGTAGGAGCAATGATCAAACAGATAATGGAAGACGCAAAGCAGGCAGTCGTATAGTGGACGATTGAGGTTGTGGTCATATGAGTTGAGATGGAAGGGCTTCGCGCAGAGATCTCTGTGACTACCAAGTGACTCGAGGGCAAGTCACGATGTTTGTGTTGGGGGCCTGTTGGGAGAGGGATCCCCCAAGGACAGTTTTAGGGATAAAATCCCATGTTTTGGTCAAATTTTGTAATAAACTTGTAAAGACTCCGCATTTTGTGGTTGCAGAGCGTGAAGGTGTCATAAGTCATAAAGGGTTTTCCACCCTTAGTTTCATAAAGTAAAGTTGGTTGTAAAAGATCTAACCATGGTCTGCATACTATGGGATTGTATAAAAAGAGCTAAGCTCTAAGTAGTTTGGGAGTCATATCAAGTAAGAGAGTCGTAGCATTGAAGTAAGAAGTCTAAGTTTTAGGTCATAGCGTAGGTAGAGGCCTGTAGCTAAGTGCGCAAAGGCCTAGGGTGGATGTCCGCAACTAAGTGCGTGGAGCCTTGTAGCTGTGTACACAGGGTGGATAGAGATTGTAATCTCTTAAAGATATCAATAACGAGAAGTATTCTGCAATTTCTGAGTCTTTGTTCCAATTAATGCATCTTGTCATTTTATGTATGAATTTCCTTTATAATGCTTATATGATGCATAAATGAATGCAATACATTGGAAAATTGAACTTAGTTAAAGATATATGTTTATGCAGCGATAACTATAATTGTTTAATAAGACGAGTAAGACACTTAGAATAGTTTGGGAATCTACATGGTATGCTACCATAGCAGCACGCAAGTACCTGAGCTGCAGGTTAGGGATGTGGGAAGGTCAATCATACCTTTTTTGCGGAGGCATTGAAGGGTAGAATAGAGGGCTCAACCTAGAGCGAAGTGACCTACGCGAAGGCAGGAATAAAAGGAATAAACTGACATCACTACCATCTTAGGGTGCAAAAACTTGGTTCCAACATCCCCCCATACTGCTTTAGGTGAGAATTTGGCCTGTGGTCTGCGGGCTGATGCCGAAAGGGCCAGTAGTGTAGGGATTTGTTTCTCTAACTAGTGCTGAACCTGGGCCAAGCCCCCACAAGCCAACAACGGTAAAAAAATGACAATTGATGATTGAAGTGCTTTACCTTGTGACAAGTCAAGATCAAGAACAATCGGTGAGATCATCATACATTGCAATACATTTACATCATGACATCTTTGCTGAGGGAAGCATACCCATACTCAACACATAAGATAAAATTACATGTACAATGATCAAAAGACATGTCCACATATGAAAAATGGTGGACCCATGACTGGATGACTGCCTGTATGATCATAGCCATCATACATTTTGATCTTGTATTACTCTTAAAATTGCAGCGCAGATGGATGAAACTAGATCCAAGGTTTTCTATCTTGTTCACATGACCCAACAATGTACGAGTCTAACCATGTGAATCAATAAGCTAAGGTCAAACATGGTAGACACAATCTAATTACCAACTATGATGTAAGTCATTAACATACGTGAGAGAAACCATCGATGATGTTAATGGCTCTCAAGGTACTGTAGTATAATTTGTATGGTGTGAATGAATGAGTTGATGGAAAACAACACACAAAATATTTTGGTTGAAGGCCAATGATGTAAACCTATTGCTGAGAGCAAGGAAACTTTCCATTGATGTACGCAAGCACCAAGGTACCAAGGGATGTTTCTAAGTAAACTTCCTAGATAATGAGCCTATGTCGATAGGAAGTGACCCATCACAGGAGGGCCTTGATGTATCTCCCATCAACGACACAAAATAGGTATGATTATTTGAGACAAAATGATCAGAATGATGTTGATATGGAACTAGATTAGGAAGGGTAGACATGGAATGGATGCTTAAGAGTATTGTAGCAAATATTGACTAAATTCCTTCTCTTGAACACAATGACGACACTGAAATGGAGTTAACCATATTGACCCAAAACCAAAATGGAGGCTTTGAAATGGTATGATAAACCGAAAGGTGAATATTTCCCAACCTAACAACCACAAAGATGAAGTGGAAGAGTGTCATGTTCAAGAGCAAATCGTTACCATTAACAAATGGAGTACCCTGTTTTTGCAATTTCCCCAACAATACTGGTTAGTACCTCTTTATTTTTTAGCTAGCTTGAGGAGGATAACATATGCTCTATCTGTAAGTTCATCCTTTAGATGAATCCCTCTGAGAATATTTAACGAACCCATAAAAGGAGTGGTTCAGTCCTATCATGAACAACGAGTTTGTCACTGTTTGATGTTTTTACGAGTGCAACGAATGTATAACTCGACATATTTTTCATGTTTAGAGAGTTTGAAAAAGAGGAGAAAAAGAAAACTCCAGATGTTCCTTTTTGTAGATAGTCCCTTAGGTCTGAAAAGGAAAAAAATAATACCTGAGAGAACCTCTTAGCCATGTTCGACTAAGGTATTCCTTTTTAGTAAGTAGTCTATCTCATTCCAAAAAAGGGTTAAACTTATATTGATTAGACATCATTTCATTTAATTTAACGAGTTTGAAAAGAAAAGTGCTAGACAATATTTTTCATATTTTGGGTTTGAAAGGAGTTGAAAGAGGACTCCAGGGGGGTTCCTTTTCCGTGAGTTTACAGAGCCCGAAAAAGTGATAAAAGTGTGCTCCTAAGTCAAAATCATCTATTAAAAACATGAAAAAATCCATCAAACAACTTTCGACCTGCTTAGAACATCACAAATGGATTAAAAACACCCATTTCATGGTAAAAATGAGTTTTAACTAGGTCAAAACATTAAATATGAATAAAATAATGGAAGAAACAACCATAAATATTCAAAATGACTATTCATCTTTACCATTTCACATTTACCTTCAATAGTGAGAGTTTTGAGTAGTTTTTTCCTTCGATTTTCTACAACTAATTGTGCTCAATCTAGTGGATCATTTCAAGCACTGTCACTTCTAGGTAAGGGCTAAGACCTTTCTCTTTCAATTCATGGTTTCATTTTTTATTTCATGCAATTTTTTGGTATTTTTGAGGGTCCTGGGGTTTAAATAACTCGCCTTGGGATCAAATCAACCCCATATAGTCGAAAGGTGCATTGCACCTAAGTTAAGATACACTGTAGGGAGGGGTGCAACACATTGTCTCTCCCTATAGGGGTGTATTGGGCGCAAATCCAAAGTGTATTTACCAATTTCCCTTCAAACAATTTCAATTTCTTGCATGAAATGGATCTTAATGATTATGTTCTTGATGTTTCAAGCTTTCATTAGCACAAAATGGTCTTACATGGACAGAAAGAGAACATGAAGAACAATATTTGAATGCAGCTAATGATCCTGCTACCATCTAGGCACTAAAAAACTGTGGATTGTTGAAATTTTTTTGGCTTCTTGGTATGAGGTAGGAGATGGAATTACTAGTGTATCTTGTTCATTCATGGGATGTCAAGCACACGAATTCAGATTTGGGGAACATTTTCTCAAGATAACAATAGAGGACATATATTTTATGGTAGTTTTATCCATGAGAGGTGCCCCCACCTCTCTCCTAGGTGGGAGAAGGGGTGGAGAAACAATGAAAGATTATATTACCGCTTATTGCAGACCTTGAGCCAAGCCAACAAGGGATGGAAAAATTAACATAAAAGATGTAACCCATTTTTCTTTAAGAACGATCTTATTCATCATTTCCAGATTGGTGGGTAGCTCAGCACTTCATGTAGCTAGAGTATCATCCATGCAGTATGGTGTGGAGTGTTTGGAGCCATCATTCTTCAACTGGAGTGAAGGAGTGTTGGTCAATATGAAGGAACAATTGTCTAAAGCAAGAGAGGGAAAGTTGAAAAACTTTCGCCATAGTTCCATCTCGGTCTCTTTTGCTCAAGAGCAGGTTCCATTACTATAGCCTCAGTAGATTACACTTGAGCCCATTGATCCGAGGGTTCCATGGACAAGGAGGTGGATAGATCATATGTCTCGACATGTAGGTTTGCCAACAATCAGTTTTTCACCAACCTTCTTCAGATGGTTGCATAGAAAGTCCATTATGATCAATAATTATCCATACACAGGGATGGATTTTTGTAACGAACCTAAGCTCATGCTTCCTGAGGGTGAACGATGGGGTGTTACAGGTAAGATATTTCAACCATTTGAATTTTTGATGTTTCTGAGACTAAACTATTGATTTATTCATGCAGATATTGGGCTTGTTTGACTTATAGGTGCTTCATATCTCCATCGTACAGGAGAAAAACTACTCGTGGAATTAGAAGTAGTACAGGTTGCTGCAGTAGGATGGGATGCACTATGATATCTTAATGTAGCCAAGATCCTAACATAGGTGGAGCGCCATGTCGAGAGGTTAACACATGGGATAGATGAGACTACGATCGACCATATTCTGATGCAACTTCGACAACACACTATTGGAGTGCCTAGCCATATTTTTCGACTACTGTGCAAAATAGCTCATGCAGTGGCATGTTATCATGAGAACTTTTATTAGTGTACTTATATATTTTCATGTAGTTTTTATATGGGTCTTGCGGCCATATGTGTCTTAGGCACAGATTTTGTAAAACCAAACTTTATATATATCTATCTTCAATGTTTCCATGTTCCTATTATGCTTTCAATAGATATTGTGTGTATTGAAACTTATTTACATTAGTTGCAGATGTATATCTAAAACATGATTAGCAAGCGCATCTATCAATGTGTTTATATTTCTAGAAATATGTTCATATTCTATTAAATCAAAGTGTCTTTCTAGAATGTGAACCCTTAAGAACATGCGAAGGATGGTAGGACCTCTAACCGAATAAACATTAGCAAGTTGTAGTACAACGAGATGTGAGTCAAGTATAATGTTTAAACAACAAATACCATGTGAAATAGCATCAGAGAGTAGCTTGACTACTAAGTTATACTCAGTGATATTGTTGGTAGAGTGACCAATACAAATCCCTTGTAGACTCACTAACTCACCATTTGGATCAAAGATAACCCATGCTGCGGAGGATAGGTTCTAAGTACTACGACTAGCATCATCAGCATAACCAAAATATGGTTCAAGGGATGCCAAGATCTGTAAACCAAATGTAAACGAGATCGACAAAAACATAAAAAACTCTGAAGAGAGACACTACAAACACACTCAACACATCTATATACAACATGTACATAGTTTACTACGCATGAGATCAAGCATCATATTTATTTAGTTACAACCTATCTCTAGATTGAGCCAGTGGAACTCCATCAAAATTGACTAACTCATAGGCCCATTTGGCAAGAACGCGCTTGAAAATATATGGACCTGGTCACATAGGTTGGAACTTTCCTGGTCCTAACTTATCATATTCTTGATCATATACAAGAACAAGGTCTCCTTCTGAGAAGACACAAGGCTTGACGCTTTTGTCGTATTGCGCCTTGATACATATTTTATGAGATTCATTAGCTAAAGTGACATCATTTTGTGTCTGATCTAAATGGGTTAGATGTAAAATACATTCCTCTTCTACGAAAGTGGTAGGAATAAGTTCTGCTCCTATTTTTAGTGACGGAATCTCACATTCAATTGGAAGGATTTATTCCATACCATAAACCAACTGAAAAGGTGTAAATATGGTAGTAGTCCTAACTGAGGTTTGGCATGCCAACAAGGTAGCATAAAGAAGAAAATTCTAGTCCAATTTAAGGACCCTTAACATATGTTGAAGCATAGTTTTGAGAAATTGTTAGGCCCCTATACTACTAGTGTAACCCCTTATTATTATTAGTACAACCCCCTTATTATATTGATGTACCCATGTAGTTCCCATATTGTTACTATTGTGCCCCATAAAATCCCACTATTGTTATTATTGTGCCCTTACATTATTATTGTTATGTAGGCTCTAATTATATAATGACCCCTTAGACACCTATATATAGAAAGGAGGTTGCCCCCTTGAAGAGGCTGAATTCTAAGGCATTGATCTATCTTTTCTATCTTTTCTTGAGCTGGTTTCATTACATTTGGTATCAGAGATTTGGATTGTAGGGTTTCGCCGCTCCAAACAGGTCATCGTGGCATTGGCTCTATAACATTTTTCTACGATGTTTCAGAAGTCGAAAAAAAATCCCATTTGAGAAGACATCGCGTTGAATCTTGGGTCCGAATTCCAGAGCATTTTGCGCTATATTTGCGGAGATATGATCTGAGGAAGTTGGTCTTTTTGCAGACTCATGAATTACATTCCAAACATGTGACCTGGGGAAAATCGTCATAACTTTCTCTCTGAGCATCTGATTGAAATTTCACAAAAAGGTACAGAAAGAGGACGGATTTTAGTTTCCTGTAGATAGTTTTCAGAGACAAAGGTCCAAATAGTGACACATGGCACTTCATACAAGTTTGCTCTTCTGAAAAGGTCTATATTCAGGTCACTGTGGGAGATTTGGCATAACTCTTCATTGGAGAATCCAATTGGGGTTAGGCTAGTGGAATTGGAAAGAGGACACAGAGGGCTACTGCAGGTCACAATTTCAGAACTTAATGATCTGAAAGTACAGAGTTACAATTGTTTCAAGATCGAGCTCCTAAAATCAAGAAAAAACAAGATGAGGAAGTTTGATGGGAAGGATCCGGTAAATTGGATACTTCAGATCGAGCAATATTTTGATCTACACAGTGTACCACTATTAAAAAAGGTATTTATTGCATCTTCATATTTAGAACCAGATCAATTTTTATGGTATAAAGGGCTTTGTTCTCGTAAATGACTTGTTACGTGGTCAATTCTCACAGAGGAAATGATAGCACATTATGAGGATACAAAGAGCAACACCTTCTTTAGAGCAACACCACGACAATTGGAAAGAGCAAAAAGGCTTTGTGACATACTAGAAAGTAAAATTATGGCAACAATGAATTCTACCCCTCATAGCTATGAAGATGGAAGTGTTGTTTCTCCTAGCCTTCCACAACCTATAAGGGTTACAC
>APFE030601467.1:94501-105631 GCA_000404065.3 Pinus taeda | reverse complement strand
TGCATATTCCCACCTCCAACCCGATATGTCCGGGATCGGCAATCGGGGGTGCTTCCCCTTTCCACTTAAGTCCACCTTGGACCTCCTCCGATGCGATTTTTCTTCATAAAGCCTTTTAGGCCACTTTTTTGAAGATTTGCCTCTTTTTCCAAAGAGCAAAGGGCATCTTCTTTCTGCCATAACCTTTGCATCCTAAGTCCATTTTTTCCCATTCAAGTTGCAGTATATTGAAAATGAGATGATCTCTCCAATGGGGCTATTTCTAAGAACTTCCTTGGACTTTTATTTTCCTCAATGAGGAACACTTAGACTTAGGAGTCTCTCCAAAATCAATTTTGGATCAATTATCTATCAACATGTTCCTTTGTTTCTCGAGGGCCTCCTCAAGAAATATTTTGATAGGATCTCTTGCTCCCTCATATTTCTCTTCTTCCCCTATGGGTAGTCGTCATGGTTTGCAAGATGGATCTTGCAAAGGTTCAACCAGATCGAGCCCTAATTCCTTATATCCCAACTTTGTTGGGGACATGCAAAGAAAAACAGAGAAAGAGAAAACCACTCTGATACCACTGATATAGATTTAAACAGGAAACAAAATAAATTACATATATAACCATAAATACAGAGATGCAATAGAAATAACACTTCATTTCATTAATATCAAATATTGAAATATGCTTACAGATAGAATGGAAATAAGACTAGTTCGGGTGATGGTAGCTTATATCTGAGAAGAGATGTGGTGGATACATGCCTTTGAACCATGTTACAATGAGGCTCGAAGGCCTATTTAATATTCAGAAACAATGGAAAACCCTAAACATCCAAAACCCTAACCATAGGAGATGAAGCGCCAAAACTATGGGCCCTCTTTGGGTAAATTGGTACATCAATTTCTCGGGGTCGTAACTTTGGCATACGATCTTCGTTTGACACACACAACACCTTGTTAGAAATATCTATCCAAGGACTATAAATTTCGATAGGAAAACACCAATTAAGAACACTAATGGCCCTATTTTTCCCAAAAAATGTTGTTTAGGGCCTCAAAATGTCTCCTAAAGTTAAGGACCTGAAAAACTACCAAAAATAGTGAATTTTGGTATAATTAAGGAAATTAAAAAATTGAAAGAGATATTGGTGGGGGTCCAAGTGGAATAGAAAGGTGGCCACCCACATCCACTTGGATCAATCCTCCCCACTAAGAAATAAATGGTCCCCATTGCATTGAGTGCCTCCAATATACGGGGAAACTTCTATTGAATTTGGTCCCTGGTGAGCCACTTTCCTTGGTGCAGGAGTTGGCTAGCTTTGACAACCTGATATAGTTGGATCTTCTGCTAGTGATTGTCATTGACCTCTATGTCTATAATTTGATCAGTTGTGGCCTGTTCCACGTAGTCCGGGTTTAACTCTGTTGGTTTGAGTTTTTTTGCAATGTCGAATGTGTCCAACAATGGTGGGAAGTAGGGCCCAAGGCAGTCCACATTGAACACTACATGTAGACCAAGGAATGGTGGAATACTGAGCTTGAGAGCATTGTCCCCTACTACCTTAGTATGTATGGCCCATATTGGAGTGGGCGAAGCTTGCAGTGGGGCCCAACGAGGGGTTCCTTTTGAAAATGTAGCCAAACTTTGTCGCCCACCTAGAACTTGTGTGGCACCCAATGATGATCATGTCATTGCTTGTACTTAGCATTGGATCTATCCAATATGTCATGGACCTATTGGTGGATGTGATGAATGTTCTCAATGAAGTTGTTTGTATTTTCGGCTTCGTACTGGACATGAGTCCAATCTTCCTGAGTAGCTACAAATGGTATGGCCACATCAATGGGACATAGTGTCTGGAATCCCAAGCCCACCTGAAAAGTGTTGTGGCCAATTGAGCTGTGGAGAGCCCGATTATAGCTGTACTAGACATAGGGGAGGCTCTCATCCCATGTGCATGGATGCTTTGAGTTGTACATACACATAATGTGTATGATCATCTTGTTGACAACCTCTATCTTGCCATCAATTTGGGGATGGAAAGTTGTGCACTTAGTGAGCTTGGTGTCCAACATCAACCAAAGACTGGACCAAAATGTACTGAGGTAAAATTTGTCCCGATTTGAGATGTTTGACTGTGGAATCCCAAAGTCTACCCACACATGTTCAAAGAAGAGTTTAATAGTGGCTTTTGCTGTGATATTATTCTTGCAGGCCGCTATAATGGCCATCTTCGAGAATCGGTCGATGACCACAAAAGCACAGTTGTTTCCATGATTAGTAGAAGGAAGGCCTAACATGTAATCCATGGAGATGGATTCCCAAGGTCCACTAGGGGTAGGTATCGGAGTATAGAGGCCTTGCTTGTTGATGGTCGATTTGGTAATGGCATAGGTAGTGTGGGATTTAATGTACTTCTTGACATCTTGTCGAAGACTCGAATAATAGAAATACTTCTGTAGTACTGCCACTATTTTCTCAACCTCGAAATTACCAGTGACCTGACTGTAGTGCACTACCCAAATCATCTTGGCATGCTCGCTTGAAGGAACACAAAGGTGTCCTCGGTGGCGTAACAATGCATTTTGGAGGTGAAAATATGGAACTTGCTAACCCTCCAAGAGAGTCTAGTATGTGTGTCCAAATTCTGGGTTGCTTTTGTAGAGAAGTGGCCAATCAGAAGTCTCATTCCCATAGGAGTTGAGCACGGTGGTTAATGCCATGATCGATGGTCGGTTGAGGCAATCTGCAACATTATTGGCGTTTCCCTTCTTGTAATTGATATTCAAACAGACTTGTTGCGGGTATGTGGACCACTTCTGATGGCAATCATTCTACAACTTCCCTTTTGTCTGTATGAATTGCAGGGGTCAGTGGTTTGTGTATATGACTATTTCCTTCCCCAAAATGTAATGCTTCCATTGTCAGCGGGCCTGTAAAATGGAATACATATCTTTGTCATAAGTGGGATACTTACAGACTATGTCTAAAAGTGTCTGACTGTCATATGCCACTGGATGCCCCTGTTGAGTAAGGACTGCCCCAATAGCATAGTTGGAGGCACATGTCTCGATCTCAAACAATTGTTGCAAGTCTAGTAATTCAAGCATTGGTACAGAGTAGAGGCGATCTTTCAACTTTGTGAATGCTTTCTGTTGAGATTCAGACGAAAAGAATTTTTCTTTCGCTCTTCCCTTGGTGACTTGGCTCAAGGGACAAGTGATATGAGAGAACCCCAACATGGACCTGTAGTATAAATTGGAAAGATCCAGCAAGTTGCAGAGCTCTATCAGTGTGATTGGGGTTGACCAATCCCGAATGACTTGGATCTTATCTAGATCCACATGAACCCCCCATTCATCAAATGTATCCCAGATATTGAATTTGGGTCATGCCAAAAGTGCATTTCTCCAAATTGGCACACAACTTGTGTTGCTGTAGTGTTTTGAGAACATATCGGATGTGGTGGAGGTGCTCTTCCCAACTTTGGTTGAAGCTCGAATTAGTTGGTGAATGGCCACAATATTTCAACCATCAGCCTCATGAAGGTTACAGGAGAATTTATCAACCTGAAAGGCATCACCAACCATTCAAAAAGGCCCTCCTTCGCTTTAAAGGTAGTCTTCCACACATCAGAGGGTTCGATTGGTACCAGGGGTAATTTTAGGGGCGAATAATCGCCCAAAGGCGAAATTTAAGGCTTTTTATATTTTAATAGGGCGAATTTTTAATTAAAATAATAATTTTTTTTTTATATAATTAGCCCTCATTTTATTTAAAAATTAATTTATTTTTTTATTTTCGCCCAGCGCAGATACCCTAACCGAAATCGGATTTTGTTAAAATCGCCCCATTTTGATATTTACGAAAACGAATTTTCTTAAAATCTCCCCATTTTGATATTTACTCCTGGTTTTGGGAGATTAAAATCGCGATTTCTGATTTACGGTTTGGTTTTTTCTGGTTTGGTAGTGAAATTGTGAAGATGGATTTGGTCTTGGAAGGTTAAATTTGTTTTGAAATGGAGGGGAGCTTAATTTTTTCCAAATAGAGGGCGGCTCCCTGTTTTCACGGATTCACCCACTGTTTTCATGAATTCCGGATTGATGGTGTATATGGCTTCCGGCTCCCTATTTTCCTGAATTCATGAGGTATAAAATTGTTTTGAAATAGGGTTTTTTTATCGTAATTCACCGATCTTAATTTTCTCATCTCATCAAGAAAAAGATAAAAGTGTCCATTACGATGATCCATCCACTGAGTTTTTCGTATGCATTTTCAACAGAGACGGGGATTTTAATTTTAGATTTTAATTTTAGACAGGATATTGTTAGCAGAATGGCACGAGAATCAAACCGGTCGAAGAAAAGTATAGCCGAGGGCATAATATATTCATTCTACAAATATTTACATCAGTTGATATAGATAAAGAAATACATTCTTAGTTTTTCCTTTCAAGGTGACATTTGACTTACAAAAACAGCTCAATGAGGTGATAGACTCTGCAGAATGGGAACGACAGACTAATACGAAAGTTGAATTGATCATTGTTTCGGGCTTCCTGGCCGCAAACCAAAAGAAGCATTCGAATTCTTGGTGACTTTAAATGTGTAAATAATTTACTGATAAGTCAGGCACGTTTGGATATTCTAAACCTATCCACATGAAAGAACAAAATAAAGAACAAAGTGGTAAAAACGAAAGTGAAATTTTAGAACCTCAGTTTCACCATATATACAGAGAATACAATAAGGAAGCTCACATGCTTTCAAAGAGTTTAACACTAGAGCCCGGCCTCATTATATTCGAAGATATTACTGAGTGTTCATTATATTTGAAGATAATGATGGTTGTTCAGTTGAGGAATCACACTCCCTACTCCCTGTCCATAGCTTCAATAAACTAACTCTTTTCTTCTAAGCAAAATGACACTACAAAGGCACAGAGAAAATTGTTTATCTTTTTGGATCAACAGATTGGTAAATCAGTTTTTTCTGAATCTCATCCCAGAAAACTTGTCTGCAAAAAGACAGGATTAAGTATTGTAGCTACAGTTTTCTTGGAACAAATTGTAGGTTTATTAGTGCAATTGTTTTATAATATATTGAGGTACATTTGTAAAAATTCAGATCTGCAAAGTCTAGGTGAAAGTGCAGTTTTTTTTGTGCGGCTAGTTTAAATTTTCAGATTCAATAACTGAAATTTCCAGAAACTAGAGTTCAGCAAATGATATAGTCAAAATTGTACTTTTTGTTTTGTTTTGTTGAATCACAAGAAATTTAATTTTTCAGGGAAAAAAAAGAATGGGAACGACGAGGGAGCTGAGCGTTTTGAGCGTGAGAGACACAGGGCACCGAGACAGAGTCGGGAGGAGGGAAACGGGGCAGAGGGAAAATTTGTGAACTGCTTGGAGCGAGGCAAAAACGGTGGTGGTGGCGGTGTGCCATTAATGCAGGGAGGCCACATCGAGCCATAATGCATCCAAAAATGGACAAGAAATTTTGTGCATTTTCATACAACCAGAAAAGCGAAAAAACAGACGGTCAGTTTCCAAAACGTAGAATATATAAAGAGATAAACTACCATTATGAGATGGTGTTGTCTACTGAGGAAATTCGACTATTTTTTATTTCAAAAAATTTAATCAGGGAGTGTTTGAATCGTTTTTTGAAAAGTTAAAATAAATTTAACATTATTAAATTCAGAAAACGCAAGTTAATAATTATAATCTAAATTTCCAAAAAAACATTTACTATTTTATAAAAAATTTATTAAAAATTTATTTTGAACAAAATTATGAACTCATTAAACTACTTTTTATGACATCCCTCATATTAAACATATGCCATTCATTTCAAACTTACTAGCCTGGGCATGGATTTCAAGATTGTTAAAAACAATGTGAAAAACGTTTGATTGAAGAAAGGGGGATGCCTTTTAAATTTGTATAAACCAAAGAGCGATTGCATTCATGGTAAGAACCGCTCTCAACATCAATGCAAGCAGTCGAGTATCCTTCACATCGATGCAAGTAGCCAAATATCCTTACATGATTGACACCCGGTAAGAATTTCAAAAGCAACTGAGAATCCGTGACATCAATTCAAGTAGCCAAATATCCTTACATGATTGACACCAGGTAAGAATTTCAACTCTGAAATATTAGTCTGTTTCTACCACTCTAGTAAGTATTTTAAATTGGGTAATATTTGATGAACAAATTATTTAGTGACAAATAATTGCTCAATTTAAGTAATCAAATATTTTTACCAAATTGATATTGGGTAAGAATTTCAATTTTGAAAAAAAAATTTGTTGACTAGCGGAATCAGCAATGGCGGTCCGCATTAAGGAACCACCCAGTGTGCAAGAACGGCCCTCGGGTAAAACAAGACTCAAACTCGGGTAAAACAAGACTCGAACTCGTAACCTGCATAGCTGCATAGACAACTTAATAAATACCTCTGCGAGCTACTCTGAAATATTAATATATTTCTACAATTCTAATAAGTATAAAAGAATTAAATAGTATTTGAGCATTCCTCATATTCCAGACCTTTTTATCGTCGTCGCTATAATTGCATTGATTTTCTTTGTAAAATTCAGCGACATCAAAGGTATCATCACGGCCCTGCAGCAGTTTAGAGATAAGGCTCAAAAGGATGGACAGAAGAAAACTGAGCAGATAATTAAGAGGTAACACGCAGCTGAATATTTCCATATTTCGGCAAATTTCCTTACTATAATGGCAAATTTTGATTTCCGAGAATTTCTATATTCCTTCATATTTTTCAAAAGCTTTTGAATGTTTTTTCCTTTGATCTTTATCTGGTCAGAGCTGAGGATCTTTATCACGGTTTGGGGCATATGATTTTGTTTGGCTGAATGACCGGATTTCATTGTCTGAAACTTAATGTAGAAAGTAAAGAATCCCCCTATCAGTTTAGCGTGTCCAAAGTAACCAGCTCTACGAGATAATTAGGGACGTGTAAATTATTTCGTGAAATCTTTGATTTTATGTTCTCGCTTTTTTTCAAATATTAGAGAATGGAAACTATAGGCGTTCAAGGCAATGGGATTTTTTGTTACATTTTTCAAAATTGATTCAATGTCATGGAATGTTGCTGGTTTATTGTTGATCGCAGTTTGTATTTTCCTTAACATTTCCTGTTCTCTGCAAGCATTGAAGGTTTGTAATACCTGTGAAAATAATCAGCCAAACGCAGACGATTGTGGTTCACAAAACATTTTTACGGTGAGAGAAACCAACCCATGTTGAATTTTTAGATGTTTATTTTGTAAGGGGTCATTTCCCTTGTCGTTTTGACATGAAATCTGGGCACGATTGCTTTTAAGTGCTGATATCTGGACAAACAAAACACACATTTACTGGTTATTAATTGGAAAATGTTCCCCACTCTATCACAAACCAGGTTAAAGAAGAACCAATGAGATTTGATTAAGAACGGGTCAAATACGACCAATGTGATTTCAGCTTAGAATGAGAAATTGAACTTTTAAAAAATTTCACTGGTGTGGCTCTTTGGTCAGCATGGTTTTTTTGAAATTACCTTTTTTATATTTATTTTTTCATCGTTTATTATATAAAATATTGTGTTTTGTATTTTTTTCATCTATTATTATATAAAATATATAATTTATAAAAATAGTGGTTTTATATTTATTTTTACATCATTTATTATATAAAAAAAATCAGAAGTTTATAAATAGGTTTAACAATTTTTACTAACTTAATCATAGTTTGATTATTTAGATTAACGGACGATATTCTCAATGATAATGTTTTTAGAAATTTATATATATTTTTAAATAAAATTAAAAAATGTTTGTTATGATAAAAAAAAAGAATATATATGTTAGATCTATAATAGTTTTATTATACTTGTAGTAGGCATGGTATTAGACTTTTAATTTTACTTTTCAGTGTGTATTAGTTTGTTTTTGACTAAACATTTTTGCTACTTGTCCATAATTTAAGATTGGAAATTCCATTTTTGTTATTTTTTATTATTGTTTAAATTTATTTATTTGTAAAGTGATTGGTTGAGGTTTTATGATGGGTTGTTTAGTAACTTCCATTTTTATTAGTTACTATTATTTAGTGTTTAGTTTTATTTCCTTTTTATTTGACTTTCTTATTTATTTATTTATTATTTCTATTTTCAGGATTTATAGTTTTTCTTAGTGTTTAAAATTTAAGATTTATTATTACCAGCGATTGTCCCAAAAGGTACAAAGAGAGGACGATAGGATTATTAAATTAGAATTGTTGAATTTCTCTAGAAGAGATGTTGGTTCAAGCCTACAAGGAGCAAAGAGATTTGATGTTTGAAGTTCTATGCTTTTTGGACACCATATTTCTTTAAATACAACTTAATTTTAAAGTTCAAGCCCAATGCAGTTCTGCCATGTAGACGCACACTTAAATCGCTACTGGGCTTATGATATTGACAAATTCAAAGTAAATTGGTATACAAGAGAATGTAGCAAGCTAAACCACAAGTTACACATCTTCAGACCTGAAAAAGTGCATAACAATGTTTTGGCAAATCAATAGCGATATCATAATTTCTTTTCTTTCCACATACATACAATTGCTCCAAAGGCAAGGACAAGAAAATTTTCAGCTCTAGTGAGCACCAGTGGGTCACCAAAACGTGTGACCACTAACGAATTTCACATTTATACAAGGAATTGGTAAGGGATTTTACATGGACTCCACTCAACTTTAGGCACAGCTTCAGCGAATATGCAAAGTGATTGAAATTGAACACAACTAAGTAGTGACAATGACTCACAGTAATATACCAAGTATAAAATATTGAAGTTTTTACAGAAGCAAGGAGTAAGAAAAATTATGAAGCTCAGAGAAGTAGATTTAAATCAATCAAAGCTTGTTGAACGACTATAACGTCCATAGAAATAATCTTCCAAGGTTCTGCTCTCATGTACAAGATCTACACTTTGATCCGGACTACTGTTTGATACCAAATCATCATCAACTCCAAGCATTGCAAGTGATAGATGAGTTTGCATGTCACAATTCCCAAAGTTTGCCCCAAATTCATCCTCAATAAATTCATCTAATTCCAAGGACATTGTCAACTGCCTCTTGGTCCAATAAGGTAGGTCATCTCCTTCTCCTCATAGTAATTTCAAAATCTGCAATAATTAGTTATAGACCAACAATGAGGAAGAATAAGTTCACGTTCTTACATTAACATTTATCCATTGTTTGAAATTTGACAAAGCCAGTTTAATTCAAAAGGTAAGCCACTTTATTTGGGGAAACCAAAGCTTTCAATTCAGATCTTGCAATCCAGATTTCAGCTAGGATAATGATTCTCAGGAAAGATATATACTCTCTTGATATTGGAGTGAAAGCAGATATGCTAGCTCTTCTTGCCTATTTAGGGAGGGGTAATTTTCATACTGAAGCTTTGGTTTGAGATATGATGTAATCTCTTTTGCTAATATTCAAAGAATATTATATTTCATTAATGGAAAAAGATATTATTGGCAATTGAGGCTTTGAATATTTTTCCATAATCCACCATCAACATTCAGGGCTAACGTGTTTAAGGGTGATGATTTTACAAATTGAACTACTGAACAAATGTTTAGATTACAACCCTAAACACTAGATCTAAACACCCTTAACTCTATGTCAGAAGGATATCAACTCGATATTTCATGTGCCATTCTTCGTTATGGGCAAAAACAATTCTAGCACTAACTCCTCACAGGAAAGGAAATGTCTTCAAGAAACTAAATTTGACATAAGTTCAGAAACTAAAACATATATATGCAACTAAAGATAATAAGAGTAATTACTCTGTTCATTCGAGGTCGAAATTGAGCTTCCTATCTCAGACAACATGCTGCACCAATGACCATTCTCTTCATCTTGCTCATGTCATAAGCATCTTCCAAAAGTGGATCTGCAAGTTCTTTTACAGAGCCATCTGCTAGTAATGGCCTTACCTATATTTTGAAATTTACAAGAGATTAAGATTCTAAACCAAGACAAAGAAACCAAAAGAATCCAAAATTATCAAATACAAAACAAGAAAGGACACTAGAGCCCTACCCACATAACCAGGCTTTCTTGGCCTTTAGGATTCTTGTCATTGATTGGTTTTCTTCTAGTTATTAGCTCTAGAAGAACTACTCCAAAGAAATACACATCCGTCTTCTCATTAACCTTGCCATACATGAAATATTCTGGAGCTAGATACCTGAAATATGATAGCAGCTATTTTTATGAAGTCTTGATTATAAATGACATTTATTTTCCTAAGGAAAGAGCTGGTGTAAAGAAAGAAATGGATATTTACCCAAATGTACCTACAACATCACTATATGTGATATATGCAGATGTTGTTGAAGCCCATTTGGCCAGCCCAAAATCTGACAACTATTCATAGAATATCTTTAGTTAATGATCCATCGAACGATGAATTGCTAGTTAATGATCAAGCACACCTTATTATAACATCTCCAACCAAAAAATAAAAACAATTCAACAGAAGCTTGAGAACTTGTTTCTCTCACAAAGATCAAGATACCTGAGGTTCAAATTCTTTAGAAAGAAAAATATTCGATGATTTCACATCTCTATGGATGATAGGATGAGAACAACCTTCATGCAAATAAGTCAAAGCTTCAACAATTCCAATGGCCACTTTCAGCCTATCTTTCCAATGAGCCTATGGCTTGTCCTTTCCTCCTGTAACCCGACTTTTTCTGAGAACTGGGAACAACACTTAACACTAAAAAATAATAAAAATCTCCAAGGATGTAACATGATAAATGCATGAAAATTGGCATACTACATACCATAAAGAGTTTCTTCCAGAATTCCTCTTAGTAACAAGTTGTAGACCAAAAAGTACTCCTTCTCTTCAACACAGTAACCAATTAATGAAACAATTTCTTCATTATGGGCAAAAACAATTCCAGCACTAACTCCTCACAGGAAAGGAAACGTCTTCAAGCAACTAAATTTAACATAAGATCAGAAACTGAAACATATATACGCAACTAAAGAGAATAAGAGTAATTACTCTGTTCATTCGAGGTCGAAACTGAGTTGCCTGTCTCAGACAACATGCTG
>APFE030601467.1:59182-94491 GCA_000404065.3 Pinus taeda | reverse complement strand
ATGCTTTTTGGACACCAATGCAGTTCTGCCATGTAGACGCACACTTAAATCGCTACTGGGCTTATGATATTGAGAAATTCAAAGTAAATTGGTATACAAGATAATGTAGCAAGCTAAACCACAAGTTACACATCTTCAGACCTGAAAAAGTACATAAAAATGGTTTGGCAAATCAATAGCGATATCATAATTTCTTTTCTTTCCACATACACACAATTGCTCCAAAGGCAAGGACAAGAAAATTTTCAGCTCTTCAACACAGTAACCTATTAATGAAACAATTTTTTCATTATGGGCAAAAACAATTCCAGCACTAACTCCTCACAGGAAAGGAAACGTCTTCAAGCAAGTAAATTTAACATAAGATCAGAAACTGAAACATATATACGTAACTAAAGAGAATAAGAGTAATTACTTTGTTCATTCGAGGTCGAAACTGAGCTGCCTCTCTGACAACATGTTGCACCAATGACCAACACAAACCTGTTTGCAACCATAGAGATTTGAAAGATATTTACAAGAAAAGAAAGGAATCCTAGATAAAATCAATCCACAAACCTGTTGTTTAAACAGGGCATGTAAGGATCATGGACAGGAGTACAAGGCCTTAATGACATGCTTCTTGAGTGAACAGATAATTGGGCTTGAGTAGATAAAGTCTGTTGGTCATGCCTTCCATTATGTCTATCAATCCGAATAATTCTTAGCCTGAATAGAAGATTCTTCAACCACGCTTCTCTATTCTGCTCTATAACCACGAGATCTCTTGTTTTGGCCCCATTGTAGGAGAAGATCTCCTCATTCTGCAACGCGATGCCTTAAGGGCTGGTTTTCTTGGCTAGTCTTTCTATCTTCACTCTTCTCATGGAACAGTTCTAGAATGGATTTTACGTATTCGAGAACTTTCTGGTGGTTCCCGTTGCTGCTTGTCGATGACCCTCCTTTCGTCCTTACTGTCTTTCCTTCCAAAAGGGTACTGGGATGGATCCCATTTAAAATCCTTCCATTCTCGAGGTTTCTTCCTTCTTGCATAGTTTCACGTGTGTCTTTTTTCATTACTCATCGGCATAGAATCCGCGCTAGCCCCTTGATATCTCCACATAGGAATCACAAGCGTAACATAAATTTTTGGCCACAGATTTAGTTTACAAGTTGAACAAGAGAAAATATATGCAACAAAGCTTCATTTTAGAACATATTTCATGGAAAAACAAACTAAAAAATCACCTTAAAATGCAGTTTTTCTATGGGTCTTCAAAACATGGGCTTCAACCCTTCATATTCTCTACATCTAGGCTTGGATTAGCCAGGCGGATATTTCCTATGGTTTTATACTTCTTCAAAAAATTCTCTAAGAGTTCATAATGCTAAAATTCACTAGGAATTTACAAAGTTTTATTATTTAGTGAAAGACTCACCAAGACCTTACAAGATTTTATAATTGAGTAAAATATTCGCCATGCCTCGTGAGAGATTTGCCAAAAAATTATATATACATATTATATTATTGATAAATTTGCCTTCCATTTTTCTTATATACCATGGAGATTCGCCCATTTATTATATTTATAAATTTAGGGGGGGTTCTTAAAATTTTCCCTGATCAGCTGATATGACCGATGTCAAAGGATGGGAAAGCCGACTCCCAGGGATGAAATTCCCCTCCAACCTCAAGTGACTTTCAAGCCATTTGAGAAGAGGGGCATGGACTTTGCGGGTCCTATCAACCCTCCTTCAAACCAAAAGTATTACATCATTGTGTGCATGGACTACCTAACAAAGTGGGCAGAAACAAAGGCAATCAAGGCAACAACAGAAGAAAAAGTGGCTAAGTTTTTGAAGGAGAATATCTTCTACAAGTTCAGCTACCCAAGAGAGTTAGTCATAGATCAAGGAAGTCAGTTTACTTCTAACCTGATTGAAGACATGCTCGCTCATCACAGGATTAAGCATAGAACTTCCACCCTTATCATCTGTAAGCAAATGGACAGGTGGAAGTCACTAACAGAGCTTTGGAAGAGATTTTGACTAAAGTGGTGAGCAGCAACATAAAATATTGGGCAGATTTTTTGGTTGAGGCCACCTGGGCCTACAACGCTACTTGAAAAACTACAGTAGGTTTCACACCTTATGAGCTGGTCTACAGGAAGAAGGCTTTGTTGTCCATAGAATTTGAATATAACACATTGAGGTTGGCAGCTCGGCTGGACCTAGATCTCAGCCATGCACAACAAGAAAGATTACTTCAGTTGAATGGACTAGATGAGCAGAGAATGTAGGCCTTTCTCCACTCAGAGGTGGTCCAACTTCAGAGGAAGATATGGCATGACCGGTACCTTAAAGAAAAGAAATTTCAACCAGGAGATTGGGCATTGTTATATGATTCAAGATACAAGGATTTCAAAGGGAAGTTGAGGACAAGATGGTTGGGACCATATACAGTGGAAAGATGCAATGACAATGGTTCAGTCCTTATCAGGACCATTGATGAAGAAGCCATTGTCATGCTCGTCAATGGGCATCGATTGAAAATCTACAGGAAGCCCCTTTCTAAGCAGGAGTTCATTGAAACTCTAGATAAATCAATATTGGTAGTGGAGCAGGCCCCCGCCTCCACTCCACCCACACCTTGAACAAAAAAAATAAAAATAATAATAATAAAAAATAAAAGATCCTTGGGTGAAAACCTCTTGGAGGCACCCAGGGCAGACTGTGAGGGTGAAAACCTCCTGAAGGCACCCCAGTTGTCTCAAAACAAAACAAAACAAAACAAAACAAAAGAAGAAAAAGGAAAGAAGAAAAGAGAAAAAGAAAAATAAACCTAATTTCTGTTGAATAATTGCATGTTGCAGGAAGGACATTGCAAGTTAGGAGGATCACACAAGACAAAGATAGAGGTCAACACCAGGCTGCAAGCATCCCTCACAATCCATTCCTCCATGACCACTACCCTTTCCTAAAATTTGGTCTCATTCGATCTAAGATTTCACCTTCTACAGGAAGTTCTCTGTCTTCTATAGGAAGTTCTGTGTCTTCCACAGGAAGATCCTGTAGAGCTTGCAAACAAGCCAAAATTGATCTCCGAAGAGGACCCAAAGGTTGGGAATTTCTCCATGAGGCCTGTAAACATCCTTACTTCCATCCATCACCATATGTCATCTTTTTCCATCTCTGTACACCTCCATTGCACTCATTTTTTTTATGTTCCTGCACAGTCACACACAGAAATCCTCTTTTCTTCATACTGCCAGCAAAAACTCCTTAATGAAAAATCAAGCAGCAGTTTTTTCACTCACCATACCTATTACCCTCTGTCTAGATTCCTCATCCGCCAAGACCCTCATCAGTAGGATAGCCCTACTCATTCTATCTTGCATTCCAAGAGGAGAAGCAACTACAGGAATCATGTAGCTATTGATCCTGCTGAAAGACATACTCCAGAGATAGGGACAGTAAAGTATGGCAGAAGAGACATGCATGGAGCTCTTCTTGAACGTAAGAACATCAGCAAAGCATGCAGTATGCATGTAGCAACAACAAATGAAGGAATGGGTTCCAAAACCTAAAATCTGCATAACATGGCCGCGACCACGCAGGTAAGTGCCTAAACTCATTCTTCAATTGCATAAATCATATTTTAAAAGCTACATGACTATGGAAATGGTTCAGATTGGGTGAAATCAGTGGCTAGTGAACTAGCCACCCTCGGCCAATTACATATCCTCGTGAAATCCAAACAAGCCCCATTACATTCAAAATTGCCAATTAGATGTGCAGTCAGCACGTGTGGAGTGTCCATTCAGAGAGAAATCGTCGAGACTGGTAGTGGTGGCGGCGAATAATGGGAGAGCAAAGGTGATGGTGGTCAAAAACGCGCAGAAACATTATGGCTGTGATGTCGGATCAACAGTCCGGTCCAGCCACCTCATCCCCTCACCACGAATCACGCTGCAGTTAAAAGACGCTCAGTCGAAACATGCACCACCCTCTGTTCATTCTGCACTCATGACATTCTCGACTGGAGTACGTATCCACCGCTTCCAAAAACAGTTAACCAGTCGTCCTCCACCAGTTTTGTGGCCTATTTTAAAAAATCTCCCGCTTATCAGGCTCTATCGGAAGCACAATTCCATTCTATATGAACCAGGAGCCTTCTACAGGAAGGGTTCTACAGGAAAGTCAGAGAACCGCTCGGCAGAAGGGAAACCTGGAGTTTTCGTTGAATTTCAAGCTCCAAACGAGGTAGGCCCAAGAGAACTTCTCTGTGCATGATTTGTTTATGCAAGGTGGTGAATTGAACGACATTAGTTTGAAAAATAAAAGCCTACCTATGTATTGAACAAGCCATGAAATATTGCCTCCATATTTCACTGTATTTACCTAAGTTCTTTCTCTGTACTCCGAAATCTCCTCATCATTTTTAAAATTCTCCTGTAAGGAAGATATATGCTGCAGTAGAGGCCACCCTGTGTGTATGAAAAACTGAATTTACGTATCTATCTATGTGCTGAGAAGAGAATTTGTGTCCTTATCCTCTGTTATGCAAAAACAAAATTCTCCTTTCAATAAACAGACAGTCGAATTCTGGGTGACAAAAACAAGGGAGTTATTGCTATCTTGGGTTGTAAGGAACACACGAGAAACTCCTTCCTGGGTTCAAAAGACACCAAATTCAACAATCCTCTGTTTCAGTGATTGACTGTTGTTTTCCTAAGCATTTTCTTTTCTGATTAATACATAAGAAGAACACTCAACACCATGCTATGGGTATTCATAAAGAAAGAGCCCTCAGACTCCAGCAAGCTGTACGAGCACCCTGAGGCGGTGGACCTTTTCACCCAAGCAAATTAGATATCCTTCTTTGACAAAATCCAGGGTCATGATGAGGAGATAACCGAAGATTTTTTAATATCCCTGAGACCACATTCAAAGACACATGCCACAATTAGTTTTAGGGGTTTGACCCTAGAACTCACCCCTGAGCTCATCAGTAGAATTATTGGTCTACCATTGGGGCTCCCTTGGAGCAAGGAAGAGAGATCATTGGGCTAGATTGCTAAGAAAACATTTTTTCTGCCCGAGGAGCATCCTGTAGAGCACAAAAATGGAGTTAGAAGGACAAGCTTGCCCCCTCTCTGGAGTGAAGTTAGTTATCAAATTATGAAGTACATCACATGTGAAGGGAGGTTTAGCATCATCTATGGATACCATTTCAGGTTGTTATGTGAATTAAGGCATGGGATTGACTTGCCTCCAGCCAAGAAACTAAGCATCCCATATTTCCTTCTTCAGTCCCTAGCTGAATGTGGTACAAAGCTAAATTAAGGGATCCCAGACTAGTTGGCCCACCATGGGCTCATCAAACTGTTGGTGGAAGACGCTTTACACACCTACACTATCCCCATATCTTGGGAAATCTTCAGAAACATGTCCAAATTTGATAACATTAGAACTTTGGCTGAAAACATCACTCCATCCAGCAGCGAGGGGGAGAAAACTGAGGAAATGGAGAAAAACAGTGATGAGGGCACACAGGGCATCCAAGCAGAAGGCAGAATAGAGGAAGCATAGGAAGAACAGAAAGAAATTAGCAAGATTGCTGAGCCTAAAACAAAGGAAGAAACAACAACAAAAACATCAAGGGAAAATAGGATACATAGTAGAAAGGAAAAGGCCAAAAAAGCCCAAATGAAGGCTGCCACAGCTAAGGCAGGCACCCAGAAAGAGAAGGAAAAGGCACACCCTAAGATGTCAGTCACACAGACAGAAAAAGTGGACATAGATATTTCTACAGGAAGCGAAGAAAAATACCAGCAGGAAGAGAAATCCCCATAAATGTTGGCAAGGGAGGCAGCAGTTATGCTTGCTACATTGAGCACACCTGCAAAACAAAAAGGAAAGAGAAATAGGTAAACCTCCATGTAATTTAAAGCTAGGAGGAGCACATGGATCAAAGTGGGCAAACCCCAGCCACAATCAAAGGAACCAATTGTCATTGAGGACACAACCACTAAACCAAAAGAAGAGTCTCCTTCAAAGATATCTGACACCTATGAAAGAGGAAGCCAAAAAACCTCCACCTGGAGAGAAAGAATTAGGATGATGGACTAAAAAACAACTCTACAGGAAGCTTAAATGTCTCTACAGGAAACTCTGGCGAAATTTAAAGAAACCGAGAAATTGGAGGAGAAGGCAGCCAAACAACCACAAGGCGAAGAAAAGACTGGAGAAATATTGGAGCCAAGCCCTTAGCCTAGCTTGGGCTCAAATTACAACCTATTAGAAGGTGGGAAGATCATCCCACAGAAGTTTGTTGTACCACTCTTCTTTGCATTGGAACAAGAGCGGGTTAGGAGTCACACTTGGATGAGGATTGTCAAATCCAAGGATGTTGCAAACATAGGCCACCTAGAGGAACAACTAAAGGAATCAAGGAAAGAGCTGGCCATGGTGAGGCACATGGAAAGCAGTCAGAGAGCCAAATTACAGGAAGTGAATGAGTTGTTGAGGAAGCAGTTGTAGCTACAGGAAGGTCATAAGGAAGATAGGCCATCCATTGTGGGAGAGCAACAGCAGCTAGAAGGACCTCCAGCAGACAGGGAAACAACCGAGGAATAGCAGAGAGAAGAAAAGTTGTCAACTGATGTTGAGATTCTAATAGAACTGCTACAGGAAAATGAGTCATAGGCAACAGAAGAAATGGAGGCTTTGAAACAACAGGTGCAAGAGAAAGAAGCCCAAATGGCCTGCATGGCCAACTGGGCAGTAGAAGCCTTACAATGTAGGAAACCTACAAAGTCATATGCATTATATCTTAAGGATCAATGGTTGCAATTTCAAATTAACACACTGGCCCAAAGGGGCACCATTCCATTCCAGAACTACATTCAGTTCATGTGTTTGTGTGACAGTAGCTAAGATGAAGATAAGGCCGAGTTAGCAAAATTCTATTTACACAACTTGGCACTTCCAAACGTGAACCTATGGGACCCCAATGTAGCATTGGGGGATGTGCAACTAATAGCCATGCCCTCTTGGTTAAACCATGAGGAAAAGAGGGCAGCAGAAATTTGAGAACTTATGGACATGGAGCTGAGTGAGCCACCCGTGATCAGAGTAGAACCAGAAGGTCCCTCAGCTTTAGTGTATGCCCATCAGCACCTGGCCAACAACCCTCAGGTTCTCCCAGACTACATTGAAAGACAAGCTCAGGCCATTGCTCACTTTGAGGACATGGAGAGACTGTTGGGTGATAACTGCATCCATGCTTGCACCAGGAGATGGAACACATTGTCCCAGTCTAAAAATAAGGGATTACCACTCCCCAACAAGGATGAGGGAGGCTTTGGCCAGAGTACCCCTCTACAAACAGTGAATGAAAAATCTGAAGGCCAGCTGGATTGGCCTAACGTTTAGTCCTCCATTGCTTTTGGGACTACTAGAAGGGGTCAAAGAAGAAGAAGAACACAGGAAGTGGGAGGAGGTAGAGAGAAAAGCAGGATTTCATGACTGAGAAGAGGACATCACCTCAGAATCCTGTGATGTCAGAGAGGCAGTCAAAGCAATCAAATACGATGAGCTGGATTAGTTACTCAGAGGATGAGCAACACATTCAGCAGGGGGGTGATGATGAGCCCCAAAAATGGGTAACTTATTGTGCTCATTTTTCCTATTATTCTTGATTAATCCACCATTATTCATAGTTCTATGCATGCTTTTGAATATATTTATGTTAATTGAATGAATGAGAATAGTCACTTGACCACAAAGTCTAATGCATGCTTATTACAGATTTTTGGACATCTTTTAGACCAAGGTCGAGCATTTATGAGCAAGTTGACAACCAAATACGAAGGAACAAGGTTGAGGATTCATAGGAAGGGTGTCTCCAGCACTAAATGACCCCTTCCTCCAATTCTCCACCATCAGCTCGGAGTTCAACAGCCCACCAAAGATGATTTCAAGGGGTAGCCGAGCAGATTTTGTGAAGTGGCTGATTAACTGCAGTTTTGAGTAGCCAAGCTCCTAAAGTTAAGGAGGGATGTTGGGAGTCCTCATGGTGCATAAGTAGGAAGGCTTCAAGCCTTAGTAGTTTAGCCATTGAACAATTGTTTTTCGCACTTTAGTGCAGCTCTGCATTTCAGCTCATCTTCGAGCTTTTGCTGTAAACAGTTTTGTGACATGATTATTTTTGAGTAATGGAGATAGATTTCACTTTGTACCAGCTCTAAGCTTTCTTAGTAGGCTGTAGCTCTTGGGGTTGGGCCCAACCCAAGTGCCAGTACCTCCTTTGTGTACTTTTATGTGTCTTTGCTGCATTCTTAGAATAAATTCTGTTATTTAGGTTAAGATCTTGCTTTGCTACTTAGGTTGTTTTCGATGATTAAAATAGCTTTTCATACTTCAGGTTGATTTGAAAGTTTGGTAAAGGAAAAGATCTGCAAAAGGCCATCAAGCAATCCTTGATCCCATCTCTCCCTCCTTGGGACCATGAGTTGAGACCAAAGCATATTTGCTGCCACAAAAACATTGTTTTTGCCTTTCCATGCAATTGCTAGTGTTAGATTTTTATTTGGAAAAGTTGACACCAGTTGTACTTGCCTGTTTAAGATCTATTCTTGCTTAGTTTCCATAGTTATCTTGCATGATTTCTTGTCTATAAACTTTTGTTCATCATGTTTCTGGTTTTTAGGTCAGATTAGGTCAAAATAGCTAGATCTTTGGTTTTGCTAGTCTTTGTTCAATCAGTTTTGGAAAATAGTGTGCAGAACACCTGTAATACCTCCCCACCTAGCCTTCCTCCATCATACAACCTGCTCCAACCCCTAATTTAAGATTCCTTCCCTTCATTTTCCACACTTTTCCGATTTTCCCTAATTTCTACATTCTTGTGCAGCATTGCTCCTTCCATCCTTGAACAAATCCAGCCACCTTAATCACTCCTTAGCTTCATTCACTAGGTCCTAGACCCCTTCACATCCTCATTGAACCTCCATTTCCACTTTCCCACCGTTTTTTCACCATCAACCCTCCAAAATCCTCTTTCGGCTCTTCCTGTAGAACTTCCTGTAGAACCCCTGCAGACTTCCTGTAGAAGTTCACGTGAGCAGTTTTTTGAGATCTGATCACTGTGAAACTCTCTGGAAGGGTGCTAGGGACCCCTTAGGCCCTCTTCTCACCTTCCCAACCTCCTGCAGGCTCCTACTCCATTTCCTTTCGCCAATCAACCTCTGCACAATAAAAAATCGCTAAAACACATGCATAATAATTTTGCAAAATTACTCAAAAATAAAAAAGGATGTTTTTTTTTCCATATTTTACTTCAGAAGTAGCTTAGTCACATGCATTTTACCTTTCCAAGATTCAATGACATCCATTCCCACCGCTTTCATCTCTTTTCTTGCACCAGTAGGGTTAGTCGGTAAAACTAGGGTTTGCTAGGGCTTGTGTTTCTTTTCATCTTTCAGCTTCTTTCTGCAAGTAGACTAGCCTCCTTTGAGTTAGATTTTATCCATCACAGTTAAAAGCTTCTTATAAGAGCTCATAGAGGTTGGCTTAAGCTCCTAGCGGACTTGTGCCAGCTGGTCAAGTGACAGCCTGCGGCAAGAGCTAGTACTTATGCATATAGCACCATCGCTTCCAAGTTTGTTACGAACAACCAGGTTGATAAAAGTAAAAAAGGGATCCCCAGGAGTTGTAGCGTCATTGCTGCAATACTAGAGCCCATCAAGTTCCCAGACTATTTTGGTACATATATGAATCTATTTTAAGACATGTAGTAGAGGAACCTTTATACAAAGTTTTCTTAACTCAGAAGCCAATTCAAACTCACAGCTGGGGTTAATTTTCTCCAAAACCAACCTTTCAAGAAAGGGAGGCTCATTTGAAGAAGAGGGTAAGGACTTTTAGTGTATGGGAACAAAAGAAACATATATTTTTGAAAGATTAGAAGTTTCCTCCTCAATGTTTTCCTCAATGATCACTTCAGGTTGTTTTTATTTTTGTTTTTGTTTTTGTTTTTCTGGGTGTATCACCTTTCTCGATCTCAGTTGGAGGTAATTGACTCCAACAAGCATTGTACGATAAGTGGGAAAAGGGAGAATTCCAATAGAATGAATCACTTGTACTGCTTTATTATTTGGGTTGGGCACAAGCTATGCTAGTAACTGAGGTGGAAGAAATGGTGGTGGCATAGACGATGTCTGTTGAGGCTTAACAGTCAGTAATGTAGGTTGTATCATAGGGTAAGGTGCATATTGTGTAGGATATGTCTAGGTAGGCATGGGATAATAGAAATGAGAGTGTGGTGGTCCTCTCCATCTTTATTTCCAAGGTTGAGGATAATTCAAATTTTGAAAAGAATATTGTGATGAATTATGAAAATTAGGATAATATGGTGCATGTTTAGTAGCCATACATGTACGTACTAGTGGCCATGATTTTCGAACTCCCATGGCATGCAGTGGCTCAGGTACTAAATGCTCCTATTCAAATGCTAATTTTAACCTAGGTACAGATGATATTCATTTGTAGAATTTTTACCTGCACATATCACACAAATATTAACAAACTTGACATCTGCAGGACATTCACATAAAAGATGTTTTTTCCTACATTTTGTACACTAAATGAACAATGAATATTGTTATTCTACTAGTTTTTGCTAAAATTTTAAAGAATTTATTTTCTTACTAACAATTTTCATGATTTCAGTTTTCATATTATCCATTTTATTTTCCAAGCCGATAATCATAGCATATGTAGATCCAAATCTATTATTTCTAGATTTGCCTATAATTCCCTTACCAAATTTGGATTGATTATGTGAAAATTTCTGGCACAAGGCACAAATTTGGTCAAAAGAAAGATAATCAATGTATCCCTATCCTAAAAAATTCAATTTATTCCTGGATTCATCCAAAATCCCTCGTAAAAGTAAGGTTCTGACAGTGCTCATATCAAATTTGTGCTTGGACCTTTGAAGGATATACATAATTCTTTTCAGATAGTCCTCCAAATTTTCATCCTCATTTTGTGTGATAGTAAAGATTTCATCCTGCATTTCACATGTCTTACAATATTATTGATATTTGTTCAAAAAAATATTCTTCATTTGATCCCAAGAAATGATAATATTTCCTCCCAATGCCATAAACCAGTGTAAAGTTGAGTCTTTAAGGGTTGCAGGAAAAAGATTTAACTTCTAGGCATCTAATGAATATTCACAGCTCCTACAAAGTATGTCAAATTCAAAAATAAATGAGTCAGGGTCCTCATGTACCTTACCATGAAAATGTGGAAGAAATAAAGGTTAAATATTCTTCATTTGAACTATTGTATCGGGGTCCACAATTGGAAATCCAAAGGTGAATTGTTCTTTCAATGGTTGGTTTTCACCAACTCCTTCATCATTGACATCTTCATGATCTCTCATCTTCTTTCCTCCAAGAAAATTTCTCCTTGTGGACTATGAAGTTTGACTGTATTTTAAATTTAATCCCTCGGTTCCAGTGGTCACCTTCTTCCCTACCAATGGTTGTGATACCCCTGAGATACTGTCTCCAAAATCCAGGTGCAAGGTACCATCATGGTTGGTCTATGTATGCTTGGAGTTTTTACCTACAACATAAAACTCACCATGAGAAAATATTTCGAAATTATCATTGTTTCCTCTGCCCTTCTTGAGCTTTGAACCCCTGACCCTCCTAGTAATCATCTTAAAAAAGAAAAATCAAATCATAAAAATCAAAGACTGTAAAAACACTTGCTCGAAAAATCAATTCAAATCCAAATTTAATGTTGTAGTTATTTCAAAAATGTACCTACAACAATCCAATTGATCAAGAAAAAATCCCTCTAGCAACAGAAGAGCACTGCAAATAAAAAACAAATCAAAACTCACCTCTACTGTTGAAAAAAAATAATAATAATAAAATTAAATTAAATAATAATAATAATAAATAAATAAAATAAAATAAATCATAATTTTACCAGAATTCCTTTTAATGCCTCCCTGACAATGACACCAAAATGGTTAGTGCTAAGATTGTAGCTACAATCCTCAAAACTTAATTGTCAAACTAGGGCTTCGTATCTTTGAGGCATAGCACAATCAATGTCAAATTATGCAAAACCGATCTCTACACTAAATAATCAATCTTCCAAATTATGTAATGAAAAGAATGAAAACTCTATACTTATATTCCTGCACTAACTTGCATAGCAACACCATGATCACTCTAGATGTTGCCCTCCTTTTTGAACATTAACTAAGACTTTAAACTAAAGAAATATTTTCAAAAATGAACATAGGTTTCAACAATTATTTGAAAACATACTCAAGAAAACCACATAGATCATCAAGTTGTTCCTGCACTGAGTAAATTTTCAATCAATCATGTTCTTGGACTAATTCAAATAATTAACCTTCCACACATTGTGCAATAAAAATTCAACTATTTTGGTGCATTTAAATCATCCATAAATCATGTGAACTAAAGAAACCTTGCTCAACTTAGAAATCATTCAATATTTTAATCGAACTATTGAAAAATACTAACAATCCTTAACCAAATGATAGCAATCAAATCTAGTGCTAGAATTATAACAAGTCAACAATAAACTCCCTTCAAGAAACTCCTCACATTTGTGCATACAATATCAAAAGAAAACCATTCTCACTTAAACATTAACCGAACAATTTTAATCATATAAACACTGTATCATTTACTATGCATTCCAAAATCACATCTTAGTACATAAGCATCAATATTAACATCTTGATCTTTGGGTTAAAAGAAACTCAATCTGAAACTCAAAATACTTCAACAATCAAGAGTTATACAGGGGTCTTTATTCCTACACTGAGAAACTATATAACAAGCAAGCTTGATAATCCAACTGTTTCAGGGTCAAAGGTCCTTTTGAAACATAAAGATTCTTTAAAGTAGAGCCAGATCACTCTCGTTCCATTTGTAAGTATAAGGAAAAAATATCAAAAGACTAACCTTACCAAAGGTTGAAAATTGTTCACCATGACCCTAGGCTTAAACTAACAGAGTATACTTGTCACAGGCTTATGATAGTAATTTGGTTTACCAAAACACACAATATGTTACAGAAATCGCCTCTAGTGTTTGCACAAAATAATCAAAATGCACAAGCATGAGTCAAGGCTCAGATTCAATATGATTTCTCAACAATAGACTTTGACTTCCAAACTCCTTCAAGTGTCGATAGTATTATCATAAAAATAGTACAGATTTAACATCAAGAGTTCGAATCCCTATTACAAATGATTTCCAAAGGTAAGTCAAAGCACAACAATATAATAAATCTTCAAATCACACACATTTTTTCCATATTTGAATTAATTTCACTCTAAAAACTACACCTTCCACATTATTTCAAATAGCCAGGGTTTCATGATAGTTCATATAACTCTTTATAAAAATCATCGAGAAAAAACCACACACCAAAACAACAAATGTGAAAAACATAGTGCAACTAAGGGATAACAAGCTGAGTTGGATGGGCCCTAGCCAACCAACACATTTCCTTGTAAGAGAAAAGATTAACTTATGAAATACAATGAACCATTCACAGGATTAAACATGAAAATGAGTTGAACCTAGAAATAAAGCTCCTTTTATTAATAAATGTCTTTGTTTAGCACATATGATACATAATGATCTAGCTCTAGAAGAGATCTAGGCGATACAAGTCTTGACAAAAATATAATGAAAACTTAAAGTATCTCTAACCTATACTTATATATGACTTAATATATATAGATTTCTATAGTAATAATTGGCCATATAGAGTCATCTTCTCACAGAAACAAAATGGATGTCATTAACAACAAGCCTCCAAAAATATATCTCTCAAAAAACCACCATTAGATCACTCAAATCCTATTTTATCTCGGACTATCTTTAATAAGAAAAAGCCAAAATCTGCAGTTATTTTGTTGGAGACTAGGAGTAAAAGGTGCACATTATCCTTCTTGTTTTCCATGAAAACCTTCCTCTTAACAACTCACATTGATTTCCAGACAAGCTTCTCATCCAACAACCCTCCTAGACTGGTGCAGGAATAAGACTTTAGACTTGTGTAGGAATCCTGAGATTAACTGCTACCTATACCAAATGCACTTCATAATATTGTAAATGACAAATACTATTAAAAATATTTAGGATAACATGAATGTAAGCACATAGTCATAGAAACACTAATATATTGACACTTCTTTTAATAAAAAGAAACTTCTATCGAATTCTCATGAATACATTTATAGAGGCTAGAATTGCATAGATAAAGGTATTTTTTAAGTTGCAGAACAAAGGATAAGGTAGGGTTCTATAGGTAGAAATTAAGGAAATTTTGGGGCATGACAAGCATCTGGTGCCAAATCTTCCATGGAAGGTAAGATTTATTCCTCTTCCCAATCTAACATGGAAGGCTCATAGAGTTTTTGATTCTCTACATTCACAACTAAGTAAATGTGCATGTATGCAGCAAGACTGAGTCTATAGGATTTATATCCCACCTTTTATAGCATCTCAAAGGGTCCATATCACATAACTTTGATTTTATTACCAAGACCCTATAGTCACTCCTTGTTCAATTCCAATCGTACTCCATCTCCCACCTTCAAGTACTTCTCTATTATATTATATTTGTTTCTAGCCTTATATTCTTCCAAGAACTTTTATAGTGTCTCATGTACCTATATATCGATTTTCCAGATCTTCTCAACAAAGTTTTCATCCCTTAGGGAATCCCTTGTAAGATCTTCCCTCATTCTTCCTTATTGTCCAAATTCAATATCCAAAGGTGAAGGTGGCATTAAGGGAATTTTGAGGTATAAAATGGGCCTCCTAAGGAAAATAAGAAAATAATAGTTAAAATAATAAAATAAAAATTATGAATTTTTAAATAAAAGGAAAGGAAGCTACTTTTCTTTGTGTACTTTTAGCTTATCTTCTTATTAAACAAACCTTTTTCATGTGTTTTCATTTTTTTCAATGTGGATGTACTCAAAAGTATGTCGAATGGATACACGAGTGATGTGGAATTTAATTATGCATCCAACACGTGTCTACACTTGACATTTGAGTAAACGTATAAGGAGATAATCTAGAAATACAATTAGAAAAAAGTAGTCTTCTTCTTTTCGCTCCAAAGGATTCTTCCCTTGGGGATGACATCATCATCTTCAATTCTATCTGTTCTTTTAAAGTTAATTTTGTTCGAAAAAATACTTGGGGGGGGGGGGGTGGTTGAATTAGTATTTTAAAAACTCACTTACAATTTTCTTTTCTAATTCAAATTTCTATACACAGTTATAATGAACTAAACCTACGTATGTACACGAATGTGATGTAGACAACTAGCGTATATCCAATTGACTAACTTTTCAGTTAATTCATCATCTATTTAATTTGAACTAGTGTATTAGTATTTCATTAGGAATTAATTAAAAAGTAACCATGTGAAGTAAGAATAGAATAAACCATCACACATAAGAAACACATGAACACCAAGAGTTTTAGGTGGAAACCCAATGTGGGAGAAAACCATCATTGTTGTCGTCTTTGTCTTCATCTTTTATTATAATGAAAAACTTCTTACAATCTTGTACTGGCACAGACTCATACCAGCATGCAGGCACCCACCTGTAGAAGGCTACAACCTTCTCTCATTCTCTAGCACCCACTAGAAGGGAGCTCCAACCCCCTGATCTCATTTATCAGCACCCACCAGGAGGGAGCTCCTACCCCCTTACTTGATTTTACCAATTACCACTGGAAGGAAGCATCGAATCCCTTACTAAAGGCTCCAACTCGCAGCACTATCATGGATCATGTTTCATAATTTTCATATTGGATCCACCTGACTCAAAACATCAGAACTTGTAGGCCAACTTTCATCAAATTTTCAGACTTGACCCACTACCATCATTTAAGCCCAATATCAAATAATAAACTAAAACCAATCATTGTATCAAATCACTTAACCAACTTAATCATCAAATCGTTGGATAAACCAATTATTGAATCTCAAACAACCAAAGCAACTAGATCAACTCAATTCATTGTATACTCTTCATCAAAATTTTAGACCACTTATTGTTCATCACAAAAACCAGATCATGTCACTAAAAACCATGGTCAACCTTATGTCAAAATATATACGCTACTACTATGAGACATACCTATGTATATACGCACTTTCTCTTCAGATAACCCACGTACATATCTCAAAATATTGAACCGTGAAACTAAATCACTATACTACTGAAATCAATCACAGAAACACATACTGACCTTGTCACATATCTCTGAACCAAAATATATATCATCTCATAGCATCATCATTACTATTCAACATTTCATAACATAATCAGTTCAACCTCAACCAGTACTGTTAAACAAAAATCATTATGAAATACTTCATCGACAGACATCAATAGACAAAACAAGGCTGATCAAACATCATATATAGAAAAACCTTAGGATATGTGTGTGACCCTTATAAGAAACTTCCACATATGTATGTGCCTTTCAAGATGCATATCCACGTACAGATCTATCCATACTGAAAATCGATATGCGGCTACATAAAAGCATATATGTGTATGTATGCAATCTTTCTGAAGAAAACCTGTGTACAAATCTGTAACTATTGAATCATAACTTTGCTACACAAGAGAACAAAACTGAAACCCAAATCTCAGCATACACCGTAAAAGACACACATCATGACATCATCATCAGAGATCTATCAACCCATAAGCAGATTATTCAATTTGTAGTCATTTTAGATCTATAAGATCTGATCCATCATCACACTCTAGGGTGCACACTTATTTTAGATCAAATAGTTCATTAATAAACCATATCATGCACGCCTAACACTTTGATCTCCATCTCCTTGTATACTGAGGCCTTAGCCAATTTCGTAGTTATGCTGATGGTATTCTTTAACATAATCAAATATTCATTATCGTTCTAATTACTATGGGCCAATACCATGGTAAAGACCCCTGGTATTTAGAATACCATGGTGCAGAAACTGTACGCAAATTTTCTTCACCATACCTGCATATGTACGCAGATTTTCTTCAAAGTACCTGCGTATACTTCCTCAAAATTCATGTTTATCATTACTCTGTCTTTGGACTGATATTCCTTTGTCCAATATTTTTATCACATCTATATTGTCATGAATACTCATCCCGCTACCATCACGTTGACATTGTTATTAAGTAGGTTGTCATTAAGGACAACACATTTTTCATAATGCCAACAATCTCCCCCTTTGGACTTGATGGCAAACACTTTGGTGTTTGGTCACCACTTGTAGATACTTGTAAACACATATGTAGACATACCAAGTTTCTTTCCCAAGGCACCAAGAATTCTCCAAACACCAAACTTTTCTCCCCCTTTGACATCAAGGGAAAAGGGCTAACCAATGTTGAATGTAGGATTCTCTCCCTTTGTTGACACGAGTGCTGTGGATCTGATATGCTGAGTATAAACACTGAATACTAACCATGCTCCCCCTAAGCACATGCTAAATTTTCTAAAGATATACAAAGAAGTACATGACTCTATGACTCAACCAGACATGACCTTTTCTATCACCAATGACTCATGCTTACATTGATCACCCAACACAATGGGGTTACATATTTGACTCAACATTACATCACATGCCCAAAATGATGGGATTACATGACTTGACCACAATAGTCCATACATGACTGAATTTTTCAATGATTTATAACATACCTATTTAGATGACCCTTACATAAAGATACAGATATGGCATGTCTAACCAAGTCCAAATACCTCAATAAGACAATGATAGTAATCAACAATCATCATACACCATATAGGATATGTGACCAAGTATGCTACATCAACAACATAATATTTTTCATAGAGCTTTGCTATCAACTCATCCTCTTGACCTCAGCAAGGTCAACTTGCTCTTCCCTTAGTAGGAAGAGCCTCAATCCATGTTCATCAAATGCATATGCATCTTTTGTAGGATAGAAACATATCCTTTCATGCATCAATCAACATATGTGAGAACCAAGCATATCAGGATAGGGCAAAGTAGCATAATTCCTCAACATCATCAATATGTGACTAAATATGCCATGTGTCCAAGTATCATTTATTAGATGTGGCAGTGGTATATCAATAACCTTGTCTTCATAAAACCTGCAGTAGCATCATTCTCATGGCCCATTTTCTTCATGCAATAAGAACTATCACACCAACACCACTTCATCAACATGAAACTTAAGTAATCATCTATAAGATCCTTATCATCATTTATCAAACTTTGTTACTAACCCATCTCCTTGATACCATCAAGAGAAAAAATCCTCAAACAATATACCATGTGCAATATATCATGTACATGTGATAACCAAGCACTATAGGCATCATCATCCATAACTGCACCATACGCAACTTATGCATCTTTGAAGACAATATGACGACAACATAAAAGTAATGAGTGACACTCATCATCATCAAATAATGAGGTTGTATAATCAAGCTATGTTTACCTCCTTGAACTTATGAAGATCAACATATAAGCAACATAACATATGTACTAAATGCATCATCAAAACAATATTATATCATCATAAATTTAATCATTAGCTTCATAACAACTACGTGTCTCAAAGTATCATCCATGATTTCATCATAGGCAACCCATGACAGTAGCATAGCATGATGCAACATGTATTCATCATTCAAAAACTTCACCAACATGAGTATCTTCAGCAAAACCATAAATATAAGCATCATTATTAACAAGAAATTTTCAAGGAATCATAATGCCAACAATGTATTATTAGAAGCATAGAAAATGCTCCCCCTGAACTTGTGCCAACTGTTCACTATTAATTTTGATCACTTCAACTCATCCATTAGCAAGGTCATCAAAGCAACTTCATCAATCAGTAAATCCATGTCATATTGCAGCAACTCATAAACCATTATACGCCAATACCATTTCTAAGTAACATCCATTGATTATAACCAACCAAAGTCAGAACCAGAAAGGTAAATAATAACTAACTAAAGCATATCAAAACTTCTCCCTGGGGTAGTCCTACTATTTCTTCATCATAGAGAATGATACGTGATTATCTGGATCTAAACTCGCATATATACGTGACTTGCCTACATATGATTCGCGTACATAAAGTAAAATGTTGAATTTAATAACCACAACTCTCCCTAAACCTGTACTGTCTATACATGTTCATTGTTACTACATCAGGTGTACTGTTAATAATCATGAATATTAAAACAACCATGGGAATTAACATATGTATTTCTCCCCCTTATATTATACATCACTGATCTTGAGGACCTGATAATAATCTTTCTCATGAGGTCATGTTCCTCACATCACTTCTGCAGTCACTATGAGAAGTATTCTTTCAATAATAATGTATTGCAGTAGAGATCATCTTCTTTTACTCTTGAGTCTAATCCTCCTCATTTTTGTGAGAATTTTGTTCTTTAAACACGTATAATTTGTCTGGATTTATGTATCCTCTTGCTATGACTTTTCTAGTTTCTTCATCCATAACTGTGCACTTGGTTGATGTAAACACAATCATATTTCCTTTATCCACCATTTGACCTACACTTAGAATATTCTTCTTTAGCCTCTAAACTAATAAAGTATCAGCTGCTCTTCTATGTTTATTAATTCTAGCTCTACCTTTTCCCAGAACTTTTGTTGGAGCATTATTTCTAGAATAACCTTACCATATTGGCTTTTCTTGAGAGAATTCATCTTACTCTTATCTCCAGTCATGTGATGAGAGCATCCAATGTCTATGTATCATTCATCTTCTTCTTCAAATAAGCATAGGGAAAGACCATGCCTTATATGTTATTCTTCTTTCTGCCTATTATGAGAAATGTTAGTGGATCCATCTTTTTCAGGTCTTCTGACATCAATATTCTTATCGGATTTCTTACCATGTTAGCTGAGGTGATTCATATATTTGTTCCTGCATTATTTTTCTACGTGCCCAAACTTGTTACAAGTATAACATCTTGTATGAGCAGAGGAATCATGTTATTTTTGTTTCATATTCCTTCTATTGCAATCAATAGATTTGTGACTAGATATGTTGTAAGCATAAGAATATCCCTTAAAGAAGCTTGTGTACCTGGGAGGTGATGACCTTTCTGTGAAGAGGTTATTTGCTTGTGATTGAAATAGTCTATTTCTACAATTGGCTGCAACAGGTCCATAATTAAGACATATAAAAAATTCAACATTATTGATCATAGGAGAGAATCAATTAACATTTCTATAGTTAGGAGTAAATGAATTTCTTTGAAGATTCACTTTCCTTTGTTGTTGATCAGGTTGACTTCTTATCTCTTTGTTAAGCATTTCAGGTTTTGCATTGTTACCCTTTTAAATTCCTTGTATTAGCTTGTGAACTAGATTCTCGTTCAAATGTTTCATGAAAACCAAGACCATATTTGATGGCAGGAGACCTTGGACTACTAAGAAGATTATCCAAAATATTAGTACTATCTTGAAATATAAAATGTTATCTTTTTCTTTTGATTTACCTTTTATATGTGTACCTCAATCTCCATTATTTGATATTGATTTTCCTTTTCTTCTTCAACCCTTCTTCCTTCTTCAACTTGCTCCTTTAATTTGATAATCTCTTAATTCAACCCATTTTCTTGTTCTTCAAATGCTTGAAGTAGTTCTTCATTATGCTTATCTGATTTTTCAAGATTTTCTCTTAGGGAGACAATCTCAACTTCAAGACCTTCACAATATTGTTTAGATTCCACAACAACATTTATTGATTTAATATGATCCTTGTTATCATATGCCTACAAAGTATCTTTAAGATTAACAATCTTTTTCAAATCAAGATCGAGTTTTGTTCCAAGATCAAAATTTTGTTCTAACATGTTTTCTCAGCAACTCCATCTGACATAACAAAGGTTGTTTTGTTATCATCTTAATTTTTTTGACAAATTGTTAGGGATATGATTACTTTGTAGTTCCCTTGCGAGCAACCTTCCTTTGGGTTTTCTTCATGGATTGCTATTAGCTTATCCCAAACTTGCTTTGTAGTTGCACAATGCATAACCTTATTTAATGTTTAATCAGGTATGCTATTAATTATGCCACTTATGACTTATTGTTATTTTACACTTCCTTGTCTCATGGAGGAATTTTGGTGTAGCCATTGCATACTAAATACCAAACATCACGGTTCATTAGATTAGACTTCATGATAATTATCATTACTTAGCATAGGTATGACTTCATTTTCCATTGTTTATGACTTTCCTTGATCTTTTGCTTCTATGGCCAACATTTTTTAATATATTTTCTCTTTAGAGTGCTTACTTTCACTTTTACCCATGAGTGCAATTTCAGTTGTTTCACTGTCATCATCACTATCATTATTACATAGACAAGGAAATGTACCAAATATAGAACAAAATCCCATACCTGATAATTCTTTGTTACTATCTTCTTCATTCTTGATCAATAGAAAGTGGGGTGCTCCCAAACCTGAAAATTTGCTGACATTTGTAACTATTACTACATTTGATATATCACTGTCATAATTTTTTGAATCCCTCCTTTGAGTTATGTTCTTCTTTCCCATCATCTTGATGTATCTCCTTCAAGCGATCAAGATTCTTTTGAAGGACCTGCTCTGATACCAATCATTGGGAAAAATACTTGGGGGGGGGGGAGGGGGGCTGAATCAGTATTTTAAAAACTCACTTAAACTTTTCTTTTCTAATTCATATTTTTGTACATGACTATAATGAATTAAACTTGCATATGTACGTGAATGTCATGCAGACAACTAGTGTATATCCAATTAACTAGCGTTTCATTTAATTCATCATTTGTTTAATTTGAACTAATGTATCAATATTTCATTAGGAATTAATTAAATAGTAACCATGTGCAATAAGAACAAAATAAACCATCACACATAAGCAACACATCAACTCACTTGAACACCAATATTTTTAGGTGGAAACCCAATGTGGGAGAAAACCACCAATTTTGTCATCTTTGTCTTCATCTTTTATTATAATGAAAAAACTATTATAATATTGTACTGTTGTAGACTCATACCATCACGCAAGCACCCACCTGCGAAAGACTACAACCTTCTCTCGTTCTCCAACACCCACTGGAAGGAAACTCCAAGCCCCTAATCTCGTTTACCAGCACGTACCGAAAGGGAGCTCCTACCCCCTTACCTTAGTTTACTAGTTACCACTGGAAGGAAGATTTGACTCCCTTACTGAAGGTTCCAACCCTCAACACTTCTGTGGACCACGTTTCATAATTTTCATACTGGATCCACTTGACTCAAAACAACATAACCTTTAGGCCAAATTTCATCAAATTTTCAGACTTGACTCACTACCATTATTTAAGCCTAATATCAAATAAAAAATTGAAACCAATCACTATATCAAATCACTTAACCAACTTAATCATAAAATCATTGAATAAACCAATTACCAAACCTTAAACCACCAAAGAAACTAGATCAACTCAATTCACTATATACTCTTCACCAGAATGTGAAACCACTTATTGTTCATCACGAAAACCAGATCTTGTCACTGCAAACCCCGGTCAACCTTATGTCAAAATATATACGCTACTATTATGAGACATACCTGCGTATACACACGCTTTCTCTTAAGATAAATTGCATACAAATCTTAAAATACTTAACCCTAAAATTTAATCACTGTAATATTGAAATCAATCACTGGAACACATATTGACCTTGTCACAGATCTCTAAACCCAAATACAAATCATCTCATAGCAACATAATTACTATTCAACATTTAATAACATAATCAGTTCAACCTCAACGAGTACTGTCAAGCACAAATCATTATGAAAGACTTCATCAACAAACATCAACGAACACAACAAGACTTATTAGACATCATATATAGCAAAAAATTAGCATATGTACACGACCTTTATAATACACTTTCGTGTATGTACGTGCCTTTCAAGATGCATATCCGTGTACATATCTGTACATACTGTAGAATCAATACGCAACTACCCATAAGAATATCCACATATGTACGCGGTCTTTTTAAAGAAAACATGTGTAAAAATCTATAACTATTGAATCATACCTTCGTTGCATAACAAAACATCAATCAAACCCAAATCTTGGTATACACTGTAAAATACACACATCATGACATCATCATCACAGATCTATCAACCCATAAGTAGATTATTCAATTTGCAGTCATTTTAGATCTATAAGATCTGATCCATTATCACACTCCCAGGTGCACACTTATTTCATATCAAACAACTCATCAATAACCCATATCATGAATGCCTAGCACTTTGATCTCCATCTCATTATATCCTTAGGCCTTAGATAATACCTTAGGCCAATTCCATAGTTATGTCGATGGTATTCTTTAATGGAATCAAATATCCATTGTCACAATCATTACTATGGACTAATATCATGGTAAAGACCCCTAGTATTTAGAATACCATGGTACAAAAACTGTACATGACTTTTCTTCATCATACTCGCATATGTATGCAGATTTGCTTCACATAACCCACATATACATCCTCAAATGTAATATTTATCATTCCTCTGTCTCCGAATAGATATTCCTTTCTACAATTATTCTATCACATCTGTACTAGCATGAATAATCATCCTGCTACCATCATGTTCATGTCTTTAGTAAGTAGGTTTCCATCAAGGACAACACATTTTTCATAATGCCAACAAATTTTGTTTATACATTTTTTTTATGCCCATTTTGACCTCAAAATTCCCCTAATGCGCATATTCAAAACATGCTTCAAATCGGGACTTACCAGTACAAGTGTGCATTGCTATGTTATAGGAGTTTTGTATATATCCCAAATTTTTACCTTCGGTCTTCAGATGCTTCTGATTATAACCTCTCAAAAGATGCATCAAATTCGCATCGATTAGTTCTATCTTCCCATATATCTATTGATGGAATGTTGTATCTCTCTTTAGAGTCTTTTCCATATTCTCCCATAATGTAGTCTAGAATGCATTGAGAAATATTGTGTCCTTATATAAAACGATGCTCCTTGGTATCCCAAAGTGCACCCAGACTTGTCCAAAGAACATAATTGCTATGTCTTTCCCATTAATGGTATTTTTATAGGGCATCATATTTTTAAACCTTTCAACTACCATGAATAGGTAGTCATGTTACTTCCTAAATGTTGGTAATCCTTCCACAAATTCCATGGAAATGTTTTCTCAAGGATGAGTGTGTACATGTAGGGGATGAAATAAACCATGTTTCTTGTTACTGGGATTGCTTATACAACAAAGGATGCATCCTCTTATGAACCTACCTACCTTTTCTTGCATCTTGGGGTAATACACATCCCTCTGCAAGTTTACCATTGTCTGCCCTACACCAAAGTGCCTTGCAACCTTGAAGATGTGAGCCTCTCTAATCAACTACAATCACTCACCTTTAGGAACACAACTTATTTGGTATGTAGAGTAACTCATCTTGTAGATTGTAGTCAATGGTGTTGTCACCATCATGCACATGACTCTAGCTCTCCAACTACTAAAACACCTCCTTCAAGTCCTCGTCCACTGAATATGCCTCTTTATATGCATCATGGGTGAATGACTCCATGTGCATCAAAGTTACCAAAGTTGTGATATTTTACGTGAGTGGCCTTGAGACCATGTCATCTAACTTGTTTTTTTTTCCTTCTTATATTTAATTACTAAATGAAACTATTGTAGAAACCCCATCCACTTGTAATGTCTAGTCTATTATATCTTACTTTGGGCTTGCAAGTACTATAGTGGTTGGTGATTTGTGTGGATGCTCCCTTACCATACCCACTCACATCATTATCCACTTTTAAGGGTTGTTACAAGTTCAGTAATTCTAGAGTTGGTTCTTGATTGATCTTCTTATTTAACTCCTCAAAGTCCCTCCACTAACCATTTCTCCACTTGAAACTTTTTACACTTATTTTTATGGCATGGAGTGGAACTACTACTACTAAAGATGAGGCTATGAATTTCCTGAGGTATTGTTCTTCCTCAACAAAATTCTTGATATCAAAAGAATTAGTAGGCATAAACCATTTCATGGTGGCATCCATCTTTGGAAGTATCTATTTTAAGATCTCCTCTACCTATCACGCACCCCAAATACACCAAATATTATTGTGAAAACTCACACTTCCTAAGATTCACTATCGATTAGTGCTTCTTTAATGTCTCCATCACCTGTGTCAAGTGTGAGATGTGCTCCTCCTAGGTAACACTGTATACTGGTATGTCATCCAAATAGACAATAAAAGATGAATCTATAAAAGGGAACAATATGTCATTCATTAACCTCATATACATAAATAGCACATCCCATATTCCAAATGGAATGCATTCCATAGGCTAATAATTTTACCTGCTCTCATAACTTCTGCAACTAGCTACCTGTTGATGTGAGTTTTATGCACCCTATTCAACAAGGAAGAAATGACCCAGACCATAGCTCTTTAATAGCCCTAGTTGTTTGGTGTGGTCATCCTCGACAAGTTTAGAGGCTCTATTGGCCTTCTACCTCTTCCTTAATAAAAGGAAAAGGTAAGAGAAATTACAGACAGACACACACACACACACACAGTGGAAATATAATTACTAATTAATCTAAGCTAATGACATTTTGTTATAGAGAAACATTATATACATATATACAAAAGAAACACAACCAGAAATTGATTTAACTGACATGAGTATTAAATGCATATATTTTTATTTATAAAGAATGGCGAATGAATAAGGATCCTAACTAAAGATGCAATAATTAATCTAAAATAGCGACAATTATTGATAATAAAATGAAGATAAAAACCACAAAAATGTAATTCTTCAACCTTTTGTAAAAAAGATCATATTAAACTATATTCGCTTAAATATTGATACATCAAGAAATGTCATCAAATGAAGCTACAACTAGTTTTAGCCAAAGAGAAAGAGAACTACAATGATCTCTGAAACTTGAAAGATATTTCATTGATATACTTATGAATCAAATCAATAAATAAACCATGAAACATGATGCCACATCAAAAAAATATATAGTATAAACATCAATTCAAGTTATAGAAAATGACACCCTTTCCAATTAAAACCCCATAATCAAATCACATGGACTTTAATTGAAGTAATGCCCAAAATAAGTGTCATTCTTATGGTTCAAAACACTAAAGGATGATACAACTAATATAAACCATTAAAAATATCTAAAGGAAATGCAAGATTGCTTACTATCTATCTGTGAAATCAAATCACCGAACAAAAGTAAGCAGTCTTCAAGAAACTCTCAGAGATAAAACTACAAAAATCATAAAGAAGTTAGTAATGAAGCAAAAATGAAAGAAAAATACATAAGAATTATATTAAGTGAATCAAATAAAAAAAATAACACTTCCCTTGTAAGCCTCCTTCCTATGTGTGTGCACTCTTCTCCTACAGATTGATCCCCCTCTTTTCTACAAGAATTCCACCATTTTATATACACAGAGGTATTGATAGACTTATTTTTACATATTGATATCATTTAATACAATATTATTCACAAACCTTGATAGTTTTCCTCAAATTAACTGAGGATGTATACCTCATTTTGAAAGTGATAATAGATTACTATTGTTGGATAACTTTGGAGTTCGAGGATCAAAGTTGGAAGGTTAAGATTTTCCCATTATCTCCCTCATTGGGTGCTACAAATCCAAATAGTGATTTCATACAACCAATCATGTCAAGAAAAAAAATGAAGATTAAAATAAAATCCAAACAAGCATATCTGTAAAACATCAAATAGAACAAACCATTAGCTATTTTTTTCTAGAAAGAATAATTTTGTAGTTGTCCAAAACCAACAACTGGAACCAACACAATCAAAGTAAAAATATGCACACATGAAAAACAATCATCAAAACAAAACAAATTTTCCATACTTGAATTCCTTTAACCAATCTAGGTCATGTAATGATAGATTGTGTTATGTACTCCTCATTTTTCCTTTTAGTGTTCAATTTGCGGAGGAAGACTTGTTTTTGTATATGGGGAGCTATTGAAAAATTTAGGAAAAGAAAAAATGAGGAAGATTAAAATGAAAATCAAAAGAAAAAAAAGGAGAAAAGACAAGGGAATGTGGGCTTCCTCAACATTCCACATCTAGGGAGTAAACAACGGGCACTTATCAGGTGGATAAATATCCATATCGAAGTCACTCGATCCCAAAGAGACTTCAACAGGGCAATGAGTGCTACAATTAAGTGTGCACCTATCCCCCCTGAAGGTCAAAGTTAAAAGGTGGAGTGTAGACGATCAGCGTCCATGATTTATTTTAGGGGGTTGGAATTTTCTCCTAAACCCATCCAGGCACCCCATCGGAGAGTGGGGATTAAGCACACCACCCATCATTCTAGTGTGACAGTAGCATCAGTAGGTACGGACTGCCCGTCAAGCAAGTGTGGCAGGCGAGCACTAGATTTCATAGGCTATATAGCCCCCTCCTGCTCCTCATCCATTCTTATCATGCCATGTATCATCTCCACGTTAGCTCCTTATTGTTCCCACCCACAACCCTTTGTAAATTGACTATTACCATTCAAAATTATCCATTTTTCTGCCCTTCACAGATGTCATTCACTTAAGTTGTCAACCAGCAAAGAGCTCCCTCGTGCCCACAATGTCTGACTATCTCTGTTTATAAGGTAGTTCATGATCCATTGTCCTCATAACATATTTACAATGATTAAAATGAAGAATATTGTGCCAAAAATCCCCAAACCCCAAGAAACGAAACCCTTAGGCCAAACCAAACCCCTAATGGACATAAAAGAATTAATTCAAGACCCATTTTTCCCTCTAGACTTGTCAGACATCCCTTTTGACCTATATGGAAGCTACTTGAATAAAGAGAACCCTTTTCAAGTCGTCAAATTGGGGTTTGTTACACAACATTTTGTCACTATCCCTGTACTCCCCATCCACGAACCTAGAGGACCTCTATAGTGAACCCTACATGCTTTCCCATCATGAAGAAACTCCCAATATGTCCCTCTTAATGAGGAGAATAATTCCCATTTGCATCATTTCCCAAGACTCTTCCTTTTACCCGAAGTTTACAAGACTGCGCTACTGACAAGTTTCCTCCTCGCGCCAATTTATAGAGATTAAAACTGGCACTAATGCCGTATGGAGCAACTGAGCCTTTTTCCAGTCACACTGATCCTTTTGGCAAGTTTTTAAATATGGAGTCAAAGCTTCTAGCTCTAGAAGCTTCGTAATGGAAGTCTGGTAGATGGTTGGGCTACATGGAGCCGAAGAAGTCAATTTGGGCTCCTTTCCCCTATTAGGATGGAACAAACTCAAGAGATAAGACCTTCTCCCATGATGAGAAGAAACATATCCCATCCATCCAAGCTATATAAACCTCTCTTTTCCCAAGCTAAACGAGTTTTTGGAGTGATTTTGAATGATCAACAAGACATCTATATATTGTAGCTTTCTAGTGTATGTTTGGGGGAGAATAGTGTGTTTTGGTTTGGTTTGAGACTAGAGGGAAGAGGCCTTAAAACTTCCATTGTTGGGGCTATCCATGAGATGCTAGCAGAGGTGTGGGAACCCAGATATGGAGGAGGAGACCAACAACATCAAGGCATTGGTTGTTTTCTCTTTTTGATTTATATGAATACAACTATTGATTGATTTCCTACATGAAGTGTTATTTTACATCTTTATGGCTTAATGTTCCTTGACCTATTAAGTAGGTTGAATACAATATTATATGCTCTCATGTTTTTTGTTGTTGTTTGTTTGCTTGTTTCAGGTATTCGAAGGAAGGAAACGAAAGAAAGCTAGAGTGAGGAAGAAGGATCATCACCAAGCGGAATAGCATTCTAAGAGGTAGGCCCTCTTAATTGATTCTAGCTTAAGCAGATTTTCCATAGATGGTTTTCTTGTGGTTAGACTCGCTCTCTCAGGCTAGAGGAATTGTTTGTGTCCCCACTGAGAATTTACCTACACCACAAATTGGTGACTCCACTGGGAAGCCAATCCTTCTGTTTGATTGATTGTCATTTTATAGTTTTGTGTGAACTTTTTTAGTATCACCATTTCCCTTTAGTGTTCTCTTCTTTGACTAGTTTACTGCTCTGAGCCTGAAATTTACAATGGCAAGTTTGGTTTTAGCCTTTGAATTTTTTTTTCCTTGAATCCTTGATCAGCGCGTTTATTTTTCTGACAGTTGTGCCGATCAATGCAAGTTTCTCAAAAATAGTCGCACCGACCCCCTTCTGGCGCTTGTTGTTAGTTAGGCAGTCGCTCTAATTCCTATAGGTGAAGATCAGGGTTTCCCCTAGATCATAGCTAGTGTTTCTTTCCCTTCTGATTTTTGTCTCTCAGCTTGTTTTGACTATGTTTTCCCTAGCTGGAAATCTTTTTTAGCTTGGCTTATATGCTTGTTTGATTTGCATTTTCTTCACTTCGTTTCTTGAGTTCTTTGATGGTTTACAACCCTAGGGCATCTAGGTCATCATAGATTCACCTGTTTGTGTGCTCAACAAGTGAAGTTGATAATCAAGTTACTCCTTGCATTTCGTTTGTTAGTCCTTTTGTTGCTTTGATTTCCATTTAACAAGTTTGAAAAGTTTCGTTTGTTGTTTGAGCGTCTCTTTTCGGGCATAGACCACATTGCTCATCTTGTTTTTTGGTTGAGTCTTTGCCATCATTAGTTTGAAAGGACATCTCTTTTGTGCTTTGCATTTACTTGTAATCGATTGTATTGGAAAAGTTTCATTGAAGTGTGAAGTGTTTGTGAAAGATTCATTCTATCATTTCATTAAAAAATACATAATTCTAGTTTGTTGAATCAATATGTTACATTAGTTAGCATCATTGAAGACTAGAGTTGCATCATCATTTACATTGGAAAACAAATGAATTCTCTTTAATAGTGAAAGGACTACTTGAAGTGCATTTGATAGGAAAGATAGGAATTGGAAAGAGTTTTTCATCATTTTGTTTTCAAAAAGTGAAATAGTGAAAAGGTCATTTTTTCTTTCGATTGCTTGTTTTGTTGCATTGAGTGTGTTCTCTACTCTCATTAGTGTATACAATTCATTGAATTGAAAGGGTCTTGTCTCATTTCGCTGCATATAGGTGTTTTTCGAGTCACATCAATAAGTACTGAAAAACAAGACATAATTTCAAGATAAAATCTAAAATGTATTCAATTAACCTAAGGTGCATTTGAAACCTAACAATCAAATTTAGAAGGTCTAGGCTAGAGATGTATTCCGACGTCTTTAAACCTAGTAGATGTTGTTCACTTCGGCAGTAGACATCGCTAGTACAGACTTGTGCACCCCATACCATTGCATATATAAAGGGAGACCCCACTAGGTTGCAATCCTTTATCCACAGGAAGCCGAGTTTGCTGCCTTGTAAACGTGATACACCAAACACAACATTCAAGGAGATTGCCTACCCATACTTTTCGGTTTGTCGGGAGGTATTTTGGAGTTCACGATTACCTGGTAATCCTTTTTGCCTAGATCATCCTGAGTAGTAATTTTGATCTTTTTGACTCCCTAAGTATAAAATATCACCTGAGAGCTTTTCCTTTCGAGCTCGTTTCAAACCAAAAGTAATAGAATCACCTTTGCTTCGTTCTCGACTTTTAAAACATGAAAGTGCACTAGTTTGTTTTTGCGTCTTAAAAAATTGTTGCCCATAATCATATAACATCCATGTTAGTATTTTGTTGGACCACATCCTGATTACACCTTTAAATAAATTTTAAAGCCTTGGAATTAATCTATCTTCTGGTTATTTGAGACAAAATCATCGTGGTTGAACCAACTGGTTCACCTAGTTCCTCTTCCTCTCCTCTGTCTGAAAGATTGTCTTAGGAGCATTTTCCTGAATTGCTGCAGTCACTTGAGGACCAAGGTGTTGAGCTTGGAATTTTTTTGAGTATTCAACCTTGTCATCTCGTCCTCCCCCTCCTTCAGATACTGGGTCACTTTCCGACATTGGCCTCGAATCTCCAAATAATCCTATCTAGACTCCCGAGAGTCTGCTGACTTCTAAAGGTCAGTTTGGACTGGTTGTTTATCCTTTGAATCCTTTGTTTGATCCCATTGTGATATCACCATTGTTGTACCTTTGAGATAATAATGGTTAGCTATTATGCCAGAGCATCTAAGATAAATGTTTTGGGGTTTTTTTTTTTAATTTGGGAGACCAATGGATGAAGCAGATATTGTTAGGCCCCTATACTACTAGTGTAACCCCTTATTGTTATTAGTACAACCCCCTTATTATATTGATGTACCCATGTAGTGCCCATATTGTTACTATTGTGCCCCATAGAAGCCCACTATTGTTATTATTGTGCCCTTACATTATTATTGTTATGCCAGCTCTGATTATATTATGACCCTTTAGACTCCTATATATAGAAAGGAGGTCTTTTCATTTGTATCATCCTAGAATTTTTCATTTATGTAATGTAAAGGAGGTTGCCCGCTTGAAGAGGCTGAATTCTAAGGCGTTGATCTACATTTTCTATCTTTTCTTAAGCTGGTTTCATAACAGATATAGAACTGATGTGCATAACCTCTTGAATAATATCAATATCTCAATAGAGGGCTGCTATAAATATTTACATAGTGAAATAGCTTTTATGATGATGAGCAGGAACAAAAAAGTAATATGATTGACACAGTTTTCAAATTCAAAGTTAGATAATCATAAGTATGAAAACATTTAAACCATGTTTGCAGGTTCGAGAAAATATACATGAGCTTACAAAAGATACTTATGATTTATTAATTTTGAGGGAATTAATTAAACAAACAGTTCATTAATTCATTCTCTTTATAGATTATCTCTTCAGAAAGCTTATAGGAATAAATTGAAATACAATTACTCCTACCTAGTTATCTCTGCAAGACACAAGTGTATGAAGAAAAACATAATGAATGACACTGGAAACACTTATAGGAAACACAAACTATGCAAAACAGAATTCAAAATCCTTTGCTTCATATTAATGATCCATAAAGATTAATTACATCAAATACCTAGAAATTCTTCTTTAAGGGTGCAACCTTGAATAACTCGTGAAGCGAGTTATTTATACAACAATAGGATAAAAAATATCTTAAATGGCTTTTACAAAAATAGATTATTTACGCAATAAAAAATAAAATTGTCTAATGATTTGGCACTGCTTTGGTGTTGGGTTGTTTGATGACTAATGTTGAAAAAGTTGAAAAATGGTTTGAGCTGGCTGACTGTTCCCACAAAAACTGAATGTTGTTCCATTATCCTCAATCCAGTAAATCTGTTAATTCTTCCCAGTGTTTCTTATCTAGGATAGAAAAATTTGTTACCCTCTTGTAGATTTCATCCATCTTGGCGTATTTGGTAAAAGTGGGTTTTACCAAAAATATATGCTTGATTTCATCCAAGATGAAGAAAAAATCCTTGAGTGTTTTTACTATGAGAGCTAATGTTGTTGATCCTTTGATATTGGCTACTGAAGCTACATGGGTGCCCACCTCTATTAACTTCTTGAAATAATCTTCAATTGGCATCAATTTATCATTAATAACCATCATGGAAGGTAAACCTTTGTTGATCAAAGGTTCAATTTTTTTGAAGAATCTCTTAACCATGTTGTTAACATTGCTGCACTTTTCTTATAGCTGAAGGTTGAGATTTGTTTTAGTGATAACCTTACTTCTAATATTGTTTTAGTTCTATCACTTATCCTTAACTCTTCAAGCTCATAATCATCCTTGGAATTCAGAAATTTGATTATATCAAAGGTAGTGTCTGGCATATCCTCCAGCTACCTATTTATGGATTCCATTACTTCCCGAGCTTTCTCCAAAAGATCTTTTTGGTTGAATATTATCTTAATGGAGGGCCAAATCTCCTTGATTGCCTCTATGATTTCTTCCCACAAAATTTCTTTTGTTAAACCTAACTTGTTTCCTATGAAGAAATATGTGAGTTCTTTCTTCAACACTTCCACTTGGCCTTTAAGTCTGTTTGTTTCAGTTATGTGTGTACTGTCTGATGTAGACTTCAAGAGACATAATTCTTTGAGTTCATCCTTCAATTTATTGATTTCTCATGTCTGGATAGACAGGTTCTGAACATCTTTAGTAATCTGTTCAAATCCTTCTGTTGTACGTGCTGTTGATTTAGTGGCTGTCGTAGAAACTCTGGTGATGGGAACTGCTGCAAGAGAAACTGCATCTGTTGAAGTTTTAATGTTCTTGATAGCTTCCTCCTTCTCCTTCACCAATTTCTCTGTCTGCTCCTCCATTTGTTTTATTTGCAAATTTTGTTCTATGATGAGCTTCATCATGTCTGACTTTTGAGTCTCTGTCTCCTCAATTTCTTTGGCCATTGGATCCTCAGATGTTCGTAGTTTCAGCTGTTTCTTTAGTGCTACAACTTCAATGTTCTTTTTCTTGATGAGATCTTCTGCAGCATTTATGTTTGATGGATCATATCCCATCCTTAGCACTAGATTTTAACGAGGAGACCTTCTCCAACTTTAATTGTGACTGAATGTTGGCCAATGTAACCTATAATTTTGACAAACTCATAGAAGTGTTTGTCAAAGTTGAAAGAATCATCTGTCCAGTTTGTTTATGCATCTCAATTTTATCAATTGGATGCATATCCTGAACATTTAACACAAAAGAAGTATGTTTCTAATATTTTGCTGCAGTCCTGGGCTGAGGAAATTGGGCCTGTAAGAAATCCATTTGCATCTTCCCTTTCTCAGAGTCAAAGACTGAAAGAATGATTGAGAGCTGGAAGAATGCTTCCAGAACTGGGTGTAAGTATTTAACTTCAATTCCTCATTCTTTCTTTTGATTTCACTGAATACATGAAAGATGTCTTCCTCTTTATTCTCTAGAATGTCTCCAACATGTTGGACTATTTGTTGTTCATGAGAAGTGGTAGACTGAGTTGGATATTGTATAGATTGTTCACCAGATTATGAATCAACATTCACAGAGACTCTTTGTTTCTTTTTCCTGTGAAAAACCTTGAAGGCTTGGCTTGTTGCCTCTGTTGTAGGTGAAGATTGTTCTTCCCTCTCTCTCTTGGCTTCTTTTTCTTGTGCAATTGGAGTTTGCATATTTTATGTAGAGACTACCTACTCCTTAGCATCTTGGAGGGTATTCTCTGCCCATTCCAACTGATTCTTGAACTGTTCTATCTCAGGCCTAGTTGTATGATGACATGGTGTGAACTTATTCTCCACCCTGAGTTTGGAGATGATTCCCAATGGGTCATATGACCAAGAGAAACTGAGAGAAAATTTCATTCCTTTAGCAGCTTATCAGCCTCCTCCCCTGCTGCTCTGGTATTACGAATGAAGGGACCAACTTGAGCTTTGAGCTTAAATTGCGATTTATTTTTGGCAGATACAAAATGTACTTCATCTACATTCAATCTTTTCCTCAGGTATTCCAGTGCAAATATTCTAACAGGGAGGTATTTTGGCAGATTGTAGGGTGGAAGCTCACAGCCAAAAACCCTTATTTCTATGTAGTTCTGGTAGCAATACCAATCTCCTATTGCAGCTTGATCTATGAATTGAAGTTCTTTGAAAATATCTTCACTAATCCTTGGTAATGGAGTGCTGCTCATAAGGCTGAGGGCTTGATGAATAAACGGCTCTATGAACTGCTTATATGTGAATTCTTCTTTCTCCTTCATTCCCATTGGAGTCTAGAAAATCATTGACTATGGCAATCCTTCTTCATCAAGTTTCTGCAAAGAAAATGGGAATTTGTCCCCATAAAAATATATAAACAGATACATAATTACTGAAGCATACTTGAATACTTATTCAGTGTTAAATTTGGCAAACTTCTCATGTATGGTTTTAGCTATGAAATGACCAAAATAATAAGTAACAGTAGGCTTAGAATCAGAAGAAAACATGGATAAGAAACCTGTCAGGCCAGGCAGTAACTCCATTAAGCAAAAACTGATTCATGTTATCTATTCCATTAGATAGGTTATTATATACATGAGGGAGAGACTGTTCAGTTCATCTCCCGATGACTGTTCATATTTCTCATTTATTTATTTACATATATTTACCCAATCACAAG
>APFE030601467.1:0-40901 GCA_000404065.3 Pinus taeda | reverse complement strand
AAAATAACTTTGCTGCACTATAATTTATCATCTGAGTGATTTTCCATCAAGGACAACACTTGTCTCATAATGCCAACACTCAATCCTTCCATAACTAAAAGGAAAAGGAGTGGTGATAAGGGGCATCCCTGCCTTATCCCTCTATCAATATTAAAAGACGTAGTTTCTGATCCATTGATAAGTATGGCAAACAATACAGAGGAGATGCATCCCATGATCTAGTTGATAAGAGTTGGGGGAAACCCCAGGTGAGTGATAATCATCTTGATGTAAAGCCAATTCAATTTGTCGAAAGCCTTTGATAGATCAATTTTGAGAGTAAGTCCCTTGCGATTTTTGTGCTTGATGGAGTGAATGGCTTCTTGGACTGAGCCAATGGCATCCTAAATATGTCTATGGTGGAAGAAAGAAAATTGCTCCTGAGAGATATGGTTGGATAAAATGGGCTTGATGTGGTTGGCTATAATTTTGGAAATGATTTTATACAGACAGTTGCAAAGGGATATGGGACAGAAATCGTTAAAAGAGCTGGTGAATTTGTTTTAGGGATCAAAGCTAAATATGTGAAGTTGATGGGTGGGTGCATGTGTCCTGTAGTTCTACTCTCTTCAATGACCGCCAGCAGGTCCTGTCCCAGAAGCTCCAGAAAATCTGTATAGAATTCAACCGGCCATCCATCCGAGCCAGGACTCTTGTCTTTCTTGAACCATTTAAGTGTTCCTTCCAATTCCTCCAAGGTGACAGATTGTATCAGATCCTCTACATCTTCTGGTTCCACAAACCTAGGGAAGTGGCCAGCCAGATTAATGATGTTCGGGAGGGTGATGGTTGCCAGGGCAGTAAATTGACTTTTGAAATGGGTATTCCCCAACCTGGCTAATTGAGGATGAGTAGAGGCCCAACCGTCTATGTCACAGGGCAGTTTCCAAATGGTGTTGGAGGCCTTCCTACCATTGGAAAAATTGTGGAAAAATTTAGTATTTCCATCTCCTACTTGTAGCCAAATAGCCCTACTTTTCAACCTCCACTGTTCTTCCTTTTCCAGTAGAAATTTTTCCTTTTGTTTTTCCAGACTTATCAGTTGGAGTTTAGTGTCATCTGTTAAGTATCCAAGCCCCTTTTCATCCGTGAGCTGGGTTATCTGTGATTCAATATCCTTTAGGTTCTGTTCATCTCTCAATTTCTTCTGTCTAGACCATGCCTCTGTCGTAGTCCTGAGATTTTTAAGTTGAACATAGAAATCAACTACCATTCTCTGCTCCCTAAGAGGGGTTTGTGCTCGCCAGAATTCAGTCACTAGATTGATGAAATCTGGGTCTTTTAGGTGTCCAGTAAAGAATTTTAAAGGAGCACGAGGCTTTTTTGAGGGTCCATAAATTTGTAGAAATATGGGGAGGTGATTCGAATATCCTCCAGTACCAACCCATTGTCTGTATAAAGGTAGAGTATGTAGTAGGTCTTCATGTATCATAAAACGGTCCAGTCTACGACCCAGAGCTACCTCACCCGTCCTCCTGTTATGCCATGTGGGCAGTTTCTTGTTCATAGGAACATCAACAAGTTTAAAGGATTCCAGCATAGTGCTCATCTGGTCCGTTATAGGGTCAATTTGGGAATGATGTCCCCAAGATTCCTCCAAACCCAGAGAAAAATTTAAGTCACCCCCAATAATGGTGTTGCTTGTGACAAGATTGTGATCCATCAAATTGTGCCAAAAATCCATTCTGTTATGATTAGGGGCACATATGTTTATCACTTTTATCTGGAACTCGAGCTCACTCACATAAATGTCCATACCCAAAAACCCCATACCTCCCCAGGAAGATATAAGCTTAACAGATTTGGGGTTAAATCCGATAGCAAGGCCTCCAAATTTTCCAATAGCATCCAATCCCTGAAAAACCCAGCCTGGAAGGATAGATTGGAGGGTTCTGGTAATGATTTCTAATGAGCCGAGGGTTTCCTGTAGGAAGAGGAGGTCACAATTGGTACAATGTAAAAGTCGTTTTAAAGCCAATCTCTTTGTGGGGTTGGCTAATCCCCTGCAGTTGTAACAGAGCCAAATCATGGGGAGACAGGGATGGAGGGCTCATTTGATCTAAGTGCCCTTTCAATGGTGTATTGACGACCCCTTGCTACATCAGCCACGGCTGTCTTGATGGCTGATTTGATCCTGGAAGGATGTCCTCTGGTAGGTTTAATTTTTTTTTCTTTCCAGGGGAGAGGCCCAAACCAAATTGTGTAGATAATTGTCGAGATCTGGATCTGAGGTTGTATGGATGGGAACCCATCCCAGACAAGTAGGATGCATGGGAGGGAGGAGTGGAAAAAACACTGTGGGAGGTAAGTGTAGTAGAGAAAGTGGGGGGAGGAGGAAAAATGGAGCAAGGGATGATAGGGATAGAGCAAAGGGCAGAAGCAAGGGGTTCAAAGATGAATACAGAGCAGAAAACATAACATCTGATAAATGAATAGAAGTTATGGGAATAGATCCATTACCCAGTAGAGGAGGCGCTTTCGCTGCAGATTTGGAGCGAGTCCAAGGAGGAGATGTCATTGCCCTGCACCTATTTTTTTCCTTCTCTGTAGCACCTGCCTCGTCCTCAGGAGGTGCCTCTCCTTGTTGTTGGTCTCCCTTATTTAGTTCTTCTGAGATATGGTGTTTGGTCCCTTGAGAGGTCTCTGAGGTCACCGAAGAGAGAAATGGACAGTCCTTGTATAGGTGACCCACTTTATGGCACCTCCTACATCTAAAGGGGACTCCTTAATAGTCCAAGAGTTGTTTGTGTGAAAAATTTCTCCTATCAAGTGTGATTTTTTCTTCAAGCCCCCCTGGTGTCAAGGTGTACCAAAATCCTTTCCATAGTCATAATGCTGGTCTTTTCATAGGACTGGTCGTGCTCCAGGTAAGTCCCCGGTGCATCTCCAATAAGTTTAAATACCCGAGTCCAGAACTACATGGGCAAACCTAGTAGTCTGACCCAGATAGACCCTCCTCCTAACTGTTCACGGTCCGGGTCGAAGAGTGGATCCCATCTCTTAAGCAGTACAGGTGCAAGCTCAATATGCCAGTAGCACGATAATATCCGGTTTATATACTCCTCCCTATGGAAGTGGACGGAAAACCAGCCTCTGGCCAAAACCCTAATCACTGGAAGTTCTTTTAATAGAGAACCCCAAACCTCCATGGTCCATTGATGTAGTCACTCCACTATATATTTCCTGCCTCGTACACAACCAACAAGAACTTTCCTCGCCATATCCAAAGCGTCAACGATCTAGACATCTTCTCCAAAGGTCAAATTGATGTCAGTGTCCACCGCTCTGAGGCACCGGCCTTTTCTGGGTTTGTCCATGCGACGACCCATGGGATGCTCTCTGAGTAAACATCTGCATGCTTTCAAGGAGCCTTATTGGGCTGATATTGCAGATCTAGGGTTTTGTATAGGGGAACTGAAGTAGCCGGATCTGATGGGGGAGTGAGGGTTGTAGCTACATGAGCCCGGATGAATGAAAGACTGAGCAGGGTGCGGAAAGTTTGAAGGACCAGCCATAGCCAAGGAGTAGGAAGGGGGTTTAGTGGCACAGAGTGTGGGGGATGTGTTAGGGGAGAGTCAAAAGAGGGTGATGCCTGAAGACTAGATCTGAGCAGATTCAGAGTGGCCGGGAAGAGGGGAGCGCATGCCAAACTAGGTAAGTCATCAACATTGATAGTGGTACGGTGTCGTTTGCCGATGGAGGGTGGGTGTTGCAGTGACTGAAAAGCAGCTGTCAACCAGAGCAATTTATTCTGCCGTGGGCCTTTGCCTGAACTAGCTTGATGTGCCCAAATCTCTTGTTCTGGCATGGGGTCTGCCTCGTAATCCACAAGGTCTTCTTCAACCATCGCAACCGATAGTGTAACTGACCACTATAACAAGGGGATAGTAAAAAAACAGCAGAGCAAAACAAGGTTCCAACCTGATACCGATAGTATTCCACAAAACAAGAGCCTGCAAACAGATAATCCGGTAGTTTGATGTCCAAATAACAATATTAAACACATATGACCATGGTTAGACCTGCATGATACATCACCTGCAATAATCCAAACTCCATTGTCGTTGTTAGGAAACCAGTGCAGGTTCCCAATCAAAAAACCTAGGGTTCCACCATGGTTAGGGTTCCGGAGCTCCCCCTAGAGTCTCATGTCATTTATTCAACTATCTTTTCCCCATAAAATCCAAAACTCTGCTCTCCTAGAGAATGTTGTTGCATTATCTGTGACAATTTGAGTTGGGCAACCAAACCTAGATAAGATCTTTTCTTCAATGAATTTAATTACTACCGAATCGGTAGCATTTATTACTGGAATTACTTCTACCCATTTAGTGAAGTAGTATGTCGTTGTGGGGATCCATCTGTGCTGATTACTTGAAGTGGGACAGATTTCTCCAACAAAATTTGATCTCCATTGAAGGAAAGTTGCTGAGATTATTGATGGTACTAGTGGAAGAGTTGCTAGTTTCTTCTTACCAGTAAACATCTGACAAGGAACACAACCTCTGACCTTTTCCCCTACTTGCAAAAACAATGTTGGCCAATATAATCCTCCCCTTAAAATCTTGTATGTTGTTTCTCTCCAAGCATAATGTCCTCAACAAAATCTTGTATGAAACTGATCAATGATTCCTTCAGTTTCTGATTCTGTTAAACATAATAACAAAATATTTAGTGGATCTTTCCAGTACAAATTTGCATTTATGATGCAGTACTTGATTGCTTTCAATTTAAGAGTTTTACACTGGGCTTTGGAGAATTATGTTGGGCATTCAAAATGGAGCAAAAAATTTACAATGTCTTGATACCAATCTAACAATAGAAATTTGTCATCAATATCTAAAGGGATAATTTGATCTGAAGGTAAAGGTTCTTATGGATTCTTTTCTTCAGGTTGAAGAGAAGGTTCTTGTGGATTCTCCCCTTGTAAAATTAGGAAAGGTTCTTGTGGATTCTTCCCTTGTGGAAGGACAGAAGGTTCTTGTGGATTCTTCCCTTGTGGAAGGACAGAAGGTTCTTGTGGATTCTTCCCTTGTGAAAGGACAAAAGGTTCTTGTGGATTCTTCCCTTGTACTTCTAAAATGGAATTGATTCCAAGTACTTTGCAATTGGATTCTACTAGAAGCTTGGCTAATGCTTGACCTTTTACTAACTTTGCAGTTTTGGTAGTTAGATAAAACTCAAGTATTTTAGTGATCCACCTACCTCTTTTCCCATCAGTGTCAGGTTGAGTTAGAACAATTTTCACAACACCATTAGGAATATAAGCAGTAATAGGTGAATGTAGGACATACATCCTGAAAGATTTCAAGGCTTGAATGCGTGCATAGGCTTGCTTCTTGATTATGTCATACTTAAGCTCGACATCTCTCATAGACTTACTGAAAAAGGCTATGGGTTGGTCATGGGAATATTCATTCTTTTGTAATAGAATCGCAACAAGGGTTGTTTCTAAGGCAAAAGAAAAGATACTAAATGGTTTAGTATAATCAGGACTGGCTAAGGTGGGAGCTTCGGAGATAGCTTTCTTGATCTGATCAAATGCATGCCTAGAAGAGACAGTCCATTTAACTTCGTGATCCTTTTGGAAAATGTCAGCTATATCTTTTACATTCTCTACATAGTTTGGGATGAATCTCCTTAAAAAATTAATCTTGCCCATAAAAGCTTGAATGTCTTTCTTGTTTCTAGGTAATGCCAATGTTTCAATGGTAGACACACGCTTGGGATCAATTACCACTCCTTCCTTTGAGATTATATGGCCCAATAGCTTTCCTTCTCTGATAGCAAATAGAGATTTTTTAGGGTTCAATGATATCCAAAATTTTCTACACTTGTCAAAAACCTTGATCAATTGCTTTAGATGTTTCTAATCAGATTTATAAAAAACAGTAATGTCATCAAGATAAATAATCACAAATTTGTTTACTTGACCCATGAAAGCTACATCCATATCTCTTTAAAATGTTGCTCCAACATTTGATAAGCCAAATGGCATTTTAGCATACATAAATGTACCCTAGGGCATAGTGAAGGTTGTCTTTTCTATGTCTGTTGGATCAACATTTACCTGATTATAACCTGAAAAACCATCAAGCATAGAAAGTCTTTGTGCTCCTGAGACCATTTGAAGTAACTGGTCCATTTTGGGCAAAGGGTAATTATCTTTTAATGATGCTTTGTTCAAATTTCTAAAGTCCACACAAAGTCTGATTTCTTCATTATTTTTCCTAACAGGAACTAAATTTGCAACCCAATTAGAATATCTAAGAGGGAGAATGATCCAGGCTTCTAGCATTTTCTTAATTTCCCTTTCTACAGTTGGTAGAAGGGCTGGATTAATCCTCCCAAGTTTTTTTTTATAAGGTATTGCTTCTGGCTTCAAAGGGATCTTATGTTGTATTAATGAAGTGTCATAAGTTTTTATATCAGCATAGGTCCAAGCAAAAACATCCTTATAATTTTGAAGTAACTTAAGATGTTGAGTTTTAATCTCAGGGTCTATAGATGCACAAATTTTGACTCTTTTGACATCATCATTTGTTGCAATGTTAATTTCTTCTATGTCCTCTTCTAAAGAAATGGACTGAGGATTTCATAGGACATCATTTTGATCAAACAATTTTTCTAAAGGTATCAAGCCTTTGGGAATAAAATTGTTAGATAATTGAATAATGTCATGATCAACAATTTTTGAACTGAAATTTGAAGTATCATTCTCACTTGTATTTTCATTTATTTTGGATCTGTCTTCATCAATTTGTAGAACATAAAATTGATCTACAAGTTGCAGAAAAGATTTCAAGTGTTCATCATCTTCAAATATCTGCCAGTGTTTTAGATTGTCTGGGAGAGATGGTCTATACTTGACTCGTATTTGGTAGAGTATATTCCTCTGATCATGAAGTTTAAATGAAATAGCAGAAACAGCTAAGACATCTACATGAATATTCTGATCTCTTGGAATATAAGTCAAACTAAAAGCATCAAAAAAGTTTTCAACTGAATTCCATACTTCATTTCAGTAAGACCTAAGTCTAGGATGTTTAGTTTGGCAAATATTTCTCACTTGTTTGACAATAAGTTCTGAATCAGTAAAAAAACTTAAGTTTTGAACCTTTAAGCTTTTGGCTAATTGCAATCCAAAAAGGAAAGCTTCATATTTAGCCACATTATTTGTAACTTCGAAGTCGAGCTTACATGATTGGGTAATGTTTTCTTTTTCTAGTGATATTAAAACTACTCCAGCTCCTGATCCATGTTTTGTATAGGAGCCATCAAAGAATAGCTTCCATATATCAATTTGATTTGGTACTGGACTTTCAATTACATCTTCAATTTTAACTTGTTTCATGCACTTGGTTTGAAGAGAGTTGAAAGCAACCAAAATCTTGGTCAATTACATAAATGGTATGGTTTCTTGGCTGGTCTGTTTTGCAAATAGTGTGCACAAATATCACCTCCCTATATAATCTTAGTTGTTCTCCCCCATAAACTGGAATAGTAGCATCAAACATATCCATCTGAAGAGTTCCCCCTAGTTTGGCACAAGAAGACCTAGAAAGGAGAATTTCGAATTTGGGAGGGATATCTGTGACAACTATATTAAGTATTACACTTTTCACTAGAATTTGGGCAAGGGTGACCACTAAATCCTTAATTAATCCTAAGCAAGACACCCTTTTAGAATCAAAGGTGTACAAGTCATGATAAGATCTAGTTATGTCAAATTTCAAATGATCTATGATAGTTTTTGGCATGAGGTTATGTGATGTCCCAGAATCAAGCATACAATTATACAACATGGAATCATTTTCCTTAAGAGTTACATAGAAAGGAGGCACTATTTCATCTATCATATCTGAGCTTGGGCCAAAAACAATTGTTGGCTTTTCATCTTGCAGACTGATGATATCACCTTCAACATCAATCGAGGTATTTTGTATCCATTTGGAGACTTGATTTTTATACCCAGGGTTATTAGAAAGTTCTAAAAGAGGAATTGATATTTTAACTCTTTCTAACTCTTTTTCAACATTAAATGTAGTCAATGCATTTTTGTAATTTTGAGGAGTATCAATTGGCTGTTCTAATGGTCAAATAAAAGTCGTTTGAGTTTGAGCAGTTTTGGCACAAGGTTCAATTACTGGAGTTTCCTTAGGAGGTATTCTAGGGCCAAGCCTAGGCCTAAAGTCATATATTTTGTTCAACTCTGCAATTAAAAATTCAGAGAAGGCATGGTATTTAGAAACCTATGAAGATTCTTGATCTTCTTCAACCTGATTTTTTTGTGTAAGAGGAATAATGGCTGTTTGATTAGAGGAGGTATCCATATTATTTATATCATTAGTGATGGTCATAGTATTATCATCAGGTTGTTGATCATCTATCAACAAATGAGTGGGAATATGTTGATCGTTACTAGGTCTCTGAAGAATTTGTAATTGTGGATTTCTCTTATACTGACCTTGATTTTGATTTTGGAGTCTGGAAACTGTTTGTTGAATTGTCCTAGGCTGAGTCTCAATATTGGAAATTCTATTAGATATATTTCTAAGAAGAGAAGTTATTTCATCTATTTTATAATCTTCAGTTTTAGTCTTAGAGGAACTAGAAACCTCTTGTGTCAATTTGAGTTTTCTTTAGGCCTTTTCCTCTTTAGCTTTCAAAGAAGTTGAAGCAGCCCTATTTTCTTCTACCTCAATAGCATTTGTTTGCATATATTCAAGAGTTCTTGAAGTTCTCTCTCTCAGCATAATAGCAAAATCATCATCAAAGGCTTTAGAAAATCTAGACTTTGTTGCTGCTATAGGGGGTTTACAATTAGGGGGCATTTTATGATAAAGCTTATTCAATCTTTTGATAAAGTCTTCTATAGTTTCACCAAAATTTCTTTTGAGTTCATCAAACTCAGTGAGAAAGTAAAGAGGATCTTTTTTCACACCCCACTGATTTTTAAATATATTTGTAAGTTCTTCCCAATTTCTAATGGAATTTGCAGGTAACTGCCTAAACCAAATTCTTACATTTCCTTCAAGTGATTGTACAAACAACCTCATGTAAACATTTTCTTGTTCAATATTCATGTTATCTAGCCTTCATTTGCCATACTAGCCTCCAATTCCACCCAATATTTTGAGCGATTGTCCGAGCTTTGAAGGAAATGTCAAAGAGGATCCACAAGCTCACATGATGGCATATCACCTCTGGTGCTCCTAAAATTCCTATGTTGATGATTCCATTCGTCTTTGACTTTTCCAACAAACTCTTACAGGTGTTGCAGCCAAATGGTACATCGAGCTACCTCAAAATACCTGTCATGACTTTAACACTCTTGCCATGGTCTTTCTCACACATTTCCTACTGTCGGTTCACTATGAAACTGGCACCCATCTACTAACGTCACTCAATAAATATGACCCACATCTCCGATCACATCCATGAATGGAGACATAGGTGCCATATGATTAAGTTTGAGATTGTTTATTAGTTGTTGACCGAGTGGTTCACCAAATCATTTGTCAACAAAATTGTTGAGGACATTGTTATGGGTGGATGTGTCACTGAGGAACAAGCCATCACACGTGCCCAATATCTAGACCTCGTCTATTCACAATCTGACATGTTATATTATGTGTTACCTGATGCGCCTAGACCACAATTTTCTTTGATGAAATATAATTCCTCGTCTACACCTCCTATTGATGGAGTAATTGGTTCAATGACTCAAACCCTTGCAAAATCTTCTTCGAAACAAAAGTTGGTCTCCAACACTGCTCCTAATGATTCATCTCACAATTCATTCGGCTGTAGTAAAACCTCGGAGGTTCACATTGGCCAGTCTACCGTAATGGATAAATCCTCTAAAGGTAAGAAGAAAGGCAAAGGAAAGGTTAAAGTCGATGCCCAAAAATAGGGTCCTCTTAAGTCATCTGCTGGTGATGCTTCCCAACGAAAGCCTAAATATCCATGCCTCATCTGTGATGAGGATCACTATACTAAGGATTGTCCTAGATCCTCTAAAGTTAACCGTTTTCTCAAAGACACCATAGCTGTCCTGAAAGAGCCCTTTCCATCCCAGTAGACCCAAATGTTAGACCAGCCTTAGTCATCCGCCTCCACAGGTTCACAAGTGTTCATGATGAGTACACCAATTAATGTGGCTACCAGGTCGAAATATTATCAAACTCCTACCCTAACAACAGGGAAAGAGAAAGAAGGCGCCTCTTCTTCTTCTGCCCCATCCAGTTCCAGTCCTCTCCATATAGAGCGACCTAGTCCTAATTCCGTCATTCGACCACCTTCTCGAGGTGTGCTACGAAAGTCCTCGTACAATCCCAACACTCGAGCCGCTCAACACTATAACATTGTTGAAAATTTGGCTCAAGCGCCATCAGCTATGTCTACTCTCCAAGTCCTTCAAATCTATCCTTCTCAACAGAAATCGTTATTGTCAGCTATTGGGGGTATTGATCCAGATGACTCTAATCTCATCTATTTTGACCTAGAAAACCACGTTCCATGTTTACCTCATCAAATTTCCTTTCTCATTCAGGTGATCATCAATGGGAAAACCATTCATAAGACCATCATCGATGAAGGTGCCTCTACCTGCATCATGTCTTTCACTTGTTGGAAGGAAATTGGTTCCCCTACTCTGAACTAGTCCCCTAAAACTTTGGAAGCTTTTGAAAGACGTGATTTGCGACCATTCAGTGTTCTTCCCAACCTTGCCATTACTTTGGAAGGCAAGACAGTACATGTTGAAGTAGAGATTGTTGACACTAATCTTAACAACAATCTTCTACTCGGACGAAGTTGGACCCATGTCATGCATGCTATAGCCTCCTCCCTTTTCCGTGTGATTCGTTTTCCCCATCAAGGGAAGATAGTCACAGTCGACCAATTGTCATTCTTTGCCTCTTCCTCCTCGGATGGAAATGTTATGTATGTCAAGCACACATTTCTCCTTATGAGAGTATGGGGGCAGGACTCTTTAAATATCTTGTCTTGATGGGCATTTTTCCACTCCCACCTCCTCATGTTTCCTCTGTCAACATGATTTCGGTCAAGTCTAATCATTGGTCCATTCCTTCATTGGATCTTGTTGATACATGGGGTGAAGTTATGCCATTAAGTCCCGCCAAAATTAATTACATGGAAATTGTTTTGGCTTCACCTTCGGTATCCTTTGATCATCCTGTTTCGAGAAAATCTCTCAATGCTTATTCTCAATCCTTGTGGCTTGGTTCTTTGGAATCTCCCGATCCCTTAGCGGAGACTTTTCTTTCTAACGAGAGTATCATGAAAGTGATGTCTCTAGAGGAAGTACCTTGGAATGATACTCATCATCATTCCTCGTTCTTGCCTGGCCTGGTGGTCATGTCTACTTGTCTTGGGGAGTTCTCTTCTCAGTTCCCGTCCCTACCACTTCAGAAATAGATCATGACTCATGAAGTTTGGTCGGAAGGGAACATGGGTAACATTACCCAAATCATACCAACTGATATTTATGTCAAGCCTAGTGTTGTTGAAAATGTCCATATCAAGGTAACTTGTTCTCCGTAAGAGATCAAGCTCTATACTTGTTTGTTCCAAGAGTTACTGGATTTTTTTGTGTGGCCATATGAAGAAATGCCTAGTTGATCAAGTAAGACAGCCTTTATCTATCTGTGGGGGACCTTCGCATATAAAAATATCCCTTTTGGCCTTAAGAATGTTGGGGCTACATTTCAGAGAGTGATGTTTTATGCGTTCCACGACATTCGAAACATCTTTCAACCTTACTTGGATGATCTCCCCACTCATTCTCGTAAATTCTATGATCCTCCTGATCATTTCCGACAAATTTTTCTTCATTGTATACACTATAATATTAGGTTGAATCCACATAAATGTGTCTTCTACATCGAATCCGGATGACTCCTCAGCTTTATCATTTCTAAAGAAGGCATTCGCCTTGATCCTCTTAAAGTCGAGGCCATAGTTAATTTACTCCCTCCATTTTAATTGCATCAACTACAGAGTCTGCAGGGAAAAGAAAATTTCCTCCGTCGTTTCATACCAAACTATGTTGAGCTAGCTTCAAGATTCACCCGGTTGCTCAAGCAAGGAACCCCATTTGTTTGGGATGAGGTTGCCCAAAAGTCTTTCGATGACCTGAAGGTTGTCCTCATCAATGCTCCTTTGTTGCACCCCCCGAACTATCATCGCAATTACTTCCTTTATCTAGCTGCAACCTCTAGTACCATCCCTATGGTGCTGGTACAGGACGATGACGAAGGCAATGAACATGTTATTTATTACCTCAGTCACAACCTCCTTGACACCGAAACACGTTATGCTCATGTCGAGAAGTTGGATTTGGCTACCGTACAGGCTGTTCAATGCTTTCGGTATTACATTCTACTTCACACCACCACTGTGATTTCGGAGTGCAACCCCATGACCTACATCCTAACTCATCAGTTGTTGGGGGACAAGTATTCAAAGTGGATTCTCATCCTTCAAGAATTCAATTTGGTGTTCACCACTGCCAAATCTAAGAAATCACTGGTCTTCGCTGAGTTAATTTGCTCCCTTCCCTCCACTTCTCTTCCTGTTGACGCCGATGAGCAACTCTCGGACGAGACTCTTTTCTTAATTACCACTTTTGACCCCTGGTACAGTGATATCATCATGTATCTCCAGACATCCACTTTTTGGTCTGCGTTGACCAAGAATGATTGCCAACGCATTCGACATAAATCTCAAGCTTACGTGTCATTGGAGATACTTTATACCGCATCAATGTCATTTCAATTCTTCGTCGATGTCTCACTCTCAAGGAGGCTAAGAGAGTCTTGAATGACTGCCATTCTAGCACATGTGGTGGTCACTTGTCTAGATATGCTACTACTCAAAAAATCCTTCGCATTGGTTATTTTTGGCCCTCTATCTTCAAGGATTGCACCCTTGTTGTTTGCAAGTGTCATAAGTGCCAAATTTATCAGTGCAAGATGCACACCCCACCTTCTCACCTACACCCCATTATTACCCTTGGTCCTTTTTCCAAATGGGGCATCGACTATATGACTTGTAACCCTCGTTCGGCCGGGGAGTATGGGTATATTATCGTTTTTGTGGACTATTACACCAAACAGGCTAAAGCGATGCCTACATACTCTATGGACAGTAAAACGACGCCTCAATTTCTATCCAATCATGTTAGTTCCATGTTTAGAGTGCCTCAGGCCATTGTCACCTAACATGGTTCCCATTTTCAAGATTACATGATGGCTGAGCTAACTTCTACGTTAGTTTTGCGCCAAAATGGCCCAACCCCATATTACCCTCAAGTTAATGGCCAAGTTGAAGCTGTGAACAAAGTCTTGGTTATGATGATTCAACACACCATTGGGATGCACAAGTCAAATTGGCATCTCATGCTCTTTTCAGTTCTGTGGGCTTACCAAACCTCGACCAAGGACACAACTGGATTCACACCGTTCCAGCTAGTCTACGTTCTGGAAGCAACTTTATTGATTGAGTGTGAAATTCCATCCCTCAAGATGGCTATTGAACTTCTCCCCAACACCTCACCTTAGGAAGAGCACCTCTTGTATTTAAAATGACTGGATGAGACTCACTGTCTTGCTACTTTGGTCATTGAAGCACAAAAAAGGCGAGTCAAGTCCCATTTTGATCAGTCTTTCTCTCCTCGAGCTTTTTCTAAGGGCGATTTGGTTCTTCTGTATGATCAGGCTAATGAAAAGCTAGGGGCAGGAAAGTTCAAACCCATGTTGCATGGGCCCTACATTGTTAAATGTGTGTTATAGAAAGGGGCCTATGAGCTTATTGACTATGAGGAAAATCCCTTAAACAAGCCCCAGAATGGGCTTTATCTCAAAAAGTACTATGCTTAGGTCATCTTGCATGGTTACTTTTGTACAATAGTGTGTTATTCATTTTTGTACAGTGTGGTTTGGTGTGTTGTTTTGAAAGTATCTTTCCTGCTTATTATGTTTCTACCCGCTTTGCAGATGTCGGTGTCTCCTCACATCGGTTTCACTGATGGTGCATGTCGTAGTACCTGGAATCTATCATCCACGGCATGGGCCATTTATGACCCCCATGGTGAGTTGATTGATCTTCAAGCTATTTGTCTAGGTAAAACAACCAATAACATCACTGAGTATAGCGCAATTATCGAATTGTTGTCAGAAGCTATCGCTCTTGGCATCCGAGAATTAGTTGTCAACCTTGATTCACAACTTGTTGTTCTTAAAATCAACAGGTAATATTCCATTAGGAACCCTCAAATATTGAGAATGTATCTATGTATTCATCTACTGGAGAGAAATTTTGATTACATTACATATCATAATATTCCTAGACACATGAATACCTTAACATATGCATTAGCTAATTATGTGCTGGATAGACATTTGCGAAACATGTGAAAATCAAAATACAAAAAATTTGTACAATAGTAAGCAATGAAGTATAGCATATATATATATATATATTATATATATATATATATATATAAACCCCAAAAAAATAATATGTGTGTTCAAATCAGTGGGCTCGCGGGCCTAAAAAATCTGGAATGTTGGACCGATGCACTAACGATTCTCATGGCAGCATGTAAAAGCTCGCACTACACAAGTCAGCAGTCAGCGAATCCGATCTGATACCCCCATTGTATGCCTCTGATACTGGCGTGGGACATCACCCATCCGGGCATACTCTAGGATACCATAGGTCAATCCCTCAAGGTTCCGCACGATATCCTCCTCATTGTTGCTTCCTTCCTAATAAGGAGCAACATCAAACTGTCAAGCAATGCGCCTGGAAATCGAGGACATCCCGGCAGGGCATTCTAGTCCAACATATGTATTTATAAAATCGAAATGTCATGAACACATGTATCTCAAAAACAATAAAAAATCAAAAATTAAAATTATTTGTTTTTACCTCCTTCATCATAATCCTCCCCCTCTAGGAGCGGCATATCCAGGTCACTGCGGAAGTTGGTATCGTTGTAAGGCCAATCCTCCACTACAATCGGTTGTCATCATAGCCACGAGAAGAAGGTGGGCTTATAGGACATCTTTTGGCCCTCGATAATCCTAGGCATCAACGCACTCCAACGGACAATCCATGGGTCTCATGGCAGTGGCAGTTCCACCTCAGCCAGCTCGTAGTGAAACAGCGAAACCCGCTCCAAGAACAAGGTTACTAGAACAGACCCATAGCAAAACAACTTCAGGTTTCCCGCCTTAGCTTTTGATAGCTGGCACTTCATGTTGACCTTCATAGCTTCCACACAGTTGAATATAGTGGGTGTCGTACAGTCGATATCATACTGAGACTTTGAATTATTGGTATTATGTTGTGCTTGAGCCCCAGCCACTCTGTTTATGGTCAACAATTACACTCTCCGCACAAGATCCCAAACAGTCATGATGTCGATCTTGCCACTTTTTGATTTGAGTGCTTCTAGGCAGTTTTCTACAAATAGCATGGTCACACTTGCCCCAATTGGCCTTGACCCATAGAGATTGACTGGCTCCCCTCTTTGGGATAGTCCTGTGATGAAATAAATGTCTAAAGCTTCCAACTCCAGTTCTTGGTCACGGATCATGAAAACTTCTCAATTCACGTCCTAGAGACTGGTCAGATACTGTAGCAATTCAGGTTGAGCCCATAGACTTGGTGCAAGGAAGAATTTGAGGAGCCCATAGTTCCTCAGAGCATTCAATCAATTTGGGTCTACCATTGCTTGAGTGTCAATGTCCTCATGCTCACGTTCCTTCCAATCTACCATTTTTCATGATTTTTTCCCTACAAAAACCATATAATCAAGTTAATAAACATCATTGGCTAGAGAAATTTGGATTCAATTAGACAAATTAGGCAAAAACTCGACAAAAAACATTATTCATGATGTCAGCGTGACTATTTTAAAAACAATAGCACCAACAGTGCGCTTGACAATATTAATAACCCCCGATAGGAGTGATTCTGTGCCCGGAAATCACGCCGACCAAGGGTGAATTTTTTTTGTCAAAATATCCTCAAAAAATCTAAAAAATGGTTAAAAATAGGTTAAATAAGCATTAAAATGGAGTTTAAGGTCTTGGATCTTACCTACAACTAACGGCTTGACGAATGGCCTCCCGGATCTCCCACAATCTACTCCTAAAAAACTAAGGCACAATCGGGTAAAAAGCTCTTCACACAAAGGTAAAATGGTAAATGGTAAAAAGAATGACTTTTTTCTCCTTTTATTCATTTTTCATGAAATATTAGGGTTTTTAAAGTATTTTTGACCTATTTTGCCTCAAAAGTTGGATAATGCATTTACCTTTTGTGTAGTGACAAGTGACGGGTTATCGATGATGGTACTAGAGTCACATTTAAGCTCTTTTCTCGACTCGTAAAACTCAAATGAAAAGATCGTCGAGTATTTTTCCCTTTTTGACTTGTAAAAGAGAATTAAAAATGGGGGGTCCACTTTCAAGCTCTTTTCTGACTCTTTAAACACGAAAATATTGTTGAGATCTTGTCGTTTTGAACTCGTTAAAGGCTGCGAAACATTGTTCACTGAGTATATGTTTACCCTTTTTCGGGCTGGGATGAATTATTTACAAAAAAGGTACTCCTTGACTAAAATGGTCAAGCGGTTCTCTCAAGTATCGTTTTCTATCTTTTCGAGCTCGAGGGACACAAATGTACGAAAAGGGACCATATGGAGTTTTCTTTTTCCGTGTCTTTTTCAAATTCTCTAAACATTAAAAAGATACCGAGTTACCCCCTTGTCGGACTCGTTAAAAAATTCAACAACATTGGATTCATCACCATGATGGACATAAGCTTCTCCTTCATAGGGCTCATTAAACTTACTAGGCCAAATTCGTCCGAAGGATGAAGTTCAAGCTTGCAATAAAAAATAATTGAGGTACTTGCTAGAAATGGTGGGGGGAAATTGGAAATTCTATCAGTCATGTCAGCAATTTGTTCTTGAACATGACACTTTAAACTTCGTGTCGGGTTGGGATATCCTCCTTTTCATCATTTACCTTCCTGGTTTGGTCCGTTCATTTTTTTCTTCCATTTGATCTCTACCACGTCATCATGACCACCGATCCTATGGATCCACAAGCTTCCAAACTCCAAAGTTGTGTCACCGATATATTCAAGAGTTAGTCCTTCTGCAGTTACACTTACTCCTGATTCTCTGTATGATCTAAAATCATTTGTATCCCTTTGTCTCGTGTTGATGATGTGGGATACATCATGGCCCTCCTTCGACACGATCGCTTCCTGCCGACTTCAACTTATTATCCAAGAAGTTGTCTAAGAGACTCCTTTTGCAGTACCTTAGAGCTTGCATGCCCTAATGGTAAGTTCTTCGCACTCGACGACAAGCTCACATCATTGGATTTCGATTGGGTGATTTCACGGGTGTTCGACATCAGTTCCTTTATTCACATTCTGTGAACTGTGCTGCTAGTACCTTGAGATCCATTGTCATTATTGGTGGTTTCTCTCACCCTTGTTAACGGTTCACATCATTAGGCGGTAATCAAGTGACTTTCTAGCATGTTAGACTTCAATGAATTCATTCACATGTTAGGATTTGTACTTTGATCGAGTCATTTGGAACGCAAGACCTTGGGCTCAGATTACACCAGTCCAGGTTGCGAGGCGATGTGACATGATCATGTTGATATACATGTCTCTTTGAGATGGATGGCTGCGACCATACCATGAGTTGTTATATGTGATCCTTCTCATTATTGGATGGTTGTGACCATACCTTGGTTTCATTATGATCCTCTCTATTGGATGGTTGCGCCCATGCCTTGGATCCGTTTACATGATAATTCTCTGGATGTTTGCGTCCATAACATGATTCATGTATCATTTGATAGAGTTTTTATTGATGTATATGTATTTATTCTTTCTTGTAGGTTTTCCGATGACGAACTCTGGTTCCTTGCATCCACTTGTAAAGCATTTCACCCCTCACTCTAGTTCGGTCTTCACGCTTTAGGGGGCATCTGTTACACAACATTTTTTCATTGTCCCTCTACTCCCCATCCACGATCTTGGAGGACCTCTACAGTGAACCCTACATGCTTTCCCATCATGAAGGAACTCCTAGTATGTCCCTCTACATGAGCAGAATAATTCCCCTTTGCATCATTTCCCAAGAATCTTCCTTTTACCCTAGTCTACAAGACCGACACTACCAACCAGTTTCCTCCTCACACCGATTTGCAGAGATTAAAACTAGCACTAGCATCGTACGGAGTGACTGAGCCTTTTTCCAATCATGCTGATCCTCTTTTGGCAAGTTTTTTAAATACAAAGTTGAAGCTTCCATCTTTAGAAGCTTCGTAACGGAAGTCTCGTAGATGGTTGGGTTGGATGGAGCTAAAGAAGTCAGTTTGGGCTCCTTTCCCCTATTAGGATGGAACAAAATCAAGAGATAAGACCTTCTCCCATGATGAGAGGAACCATCTCCCATCCATCCAAGATATATAAACCTCTCTTTTCCCAAGCTAAACGAGTTTTGGGAGTGAGTTTGAATGATCAGCAAGACATCTATAACTTGTATCTTTCTATTGTATGTTTGAGGGAGAATAGTGTGTTTTGGTTTGGTTTGATACTAGAGGGAAGAGGCCTTAAAACTTCCATTGTTGGGCCTATCCATGAGATGCTAGCAGAAGTGTGGGAACCCGGATATGTTACAGGATACCAGCAACATCAAGGCATTGGTTGTAATCTCTTTTTGATTTATATGAATACAACATTGATTGATTTCCTACATGAAGTGTTATTTTACATCTTTGTGGCCTAATGTTCCTTGACCTATTAAGTAAGCTGGATACAATATTGTATGCTATCGCATTTCTTGTTGTTGTTTGTTTGCTTGTTTCAGGTATTCGAAGGAAGGAAACGAAAGATAGCTGGAGTGAGGAAGCAGGATCATCACCAAGGGGAATAGCGTTCTAAGAGGTAGGCCCTCTTAATTAATTCTAGATTAAGGAGATTTTCCATAGATTGTTTGTTTGTGGCTAGACCCGCTCTCTCGAGCTAGAGGAATTGTTTGTGTCCACACTGAGAATTTACTTGCACCACAAGGTTATACCACCTTATCGTCCCGACTATTTATCCATTCCCTAAGTTTGTATCTTGGCTTATGCCCACCTACATAAAGGAGAAAAATTGTTTCATTTCGTCCATAGGAGAGACTATTTTGGATGTCACCCCAGAATTGATCCAAAATGACTTTGTTTAACCAAATTTACCTAACTTAGAGGCATTCACAGATACCACCCTTATTTCTAATTAAAATGGACTCTTAGTTTCTAAAAGACAAGCCCTGTTCCAACAAATTTTAGCTCCCAACACTTTACTTCCTTCAAGCTTAAAGAAATTCCCAATTTCCTTGTTTTCTGAAATTGTGTAACCCGGCTTAGCCTTAATTCTACTGTCATTAGGTGAGGATGAAACGACCAATATGACCAAAGTTTATCTAGGGTTATTATATTGAATGATAAAACCTAACACCATTCTCAATATACCCTCATTTCTTGTTGAAGCCATAAAGTTTCAATTCAACCCTTTTTAAGTTACCTCTTATTTCATATACTACTCCATAGTGGTTTACCTTTTCCTATACGCTCATGTGGAGAAATTTTACTACCCAGGCCTCAATGTTATAGAATACAAAAAACAAATAATATCTATAGTTGATTAGGACAACACTCTGAACAAGAAACCCATCAATGAGGGATTTTCCCGGTATATTTCCACCTTCATGTCTATTGTATACCATATTTTCAACAATGTCCCTCCTCCTAGAGTCCTACCTCATTATAGAGAGCTCCTCCAGCTTATAAAAGATACCAAGTAGGTGATTGGTACCTACCTGAAGATTACACCGAAATCAGAGTATATGGTTCGAACTACCTCCTTATCAATAGCCCGTGTTTATGCTAGAGAGGACCTTTTCCCTAGAGTTTATTAAGCAAAGCTTAAATGTTAACCAAATAATATTTTTCCCTACCAAGAAAGGTTATATGTTTAATCATGCAAGAAATATAATCCCTTTCATTTTCAACACCAAGAAAGCTTTCTAACAAGTAGAAGATATGTTAAAGTAATTCAATTTTGAAATTGGGGATGTTTGACACTATGACCCTCATGGTATTGTATCTAAGAGGAGGATATAAATCAATGCCTCTTCTTAGAAACATGAATATAGACCTAAAATGGAATGGAATGTTAATTTTGATTCCTGGCTTCCTGGCCTATCAATATAGAGACGGAGGTCGAGACACCAAGCACAAACAAGAAAGCACATAAAATGAGTATTGATTAGGCAGGAGATACAATGATGGACGATGCGTCATCAACCAAAAAAGCCAAACTTAAGGAGAAAATTGAGGAATATATTGAGGTAAAATTGACCAAGAGTAACCTAGACCATCCATATTTCCAAGTGCTCTTGGAAGATCCTCAACAAGCTTCCAACTCTAGTTCCACTGAGGTAGCAATTATGGGCTCAATAGGAAGTACAACAACAACGGGCCCTAAATGGGAATAAGTGTAGATGAAAAAGGAGAAAAATATGAATATTAGGGATGAAATTCCATCATAGCTAGCATCTCATTCAGTTCCATACCAAACCAGGTTTCTAACTACCATGGACAAGAGAGAAATCAAATGAAGCTTTCTTTGTATCATCCTTCAGCACAATACCTCCCATTTGGGCCATAGTTTTGAACAATGGACTTGTCATTGGATATCAGTAGTGACCCCTTGCAAGACAGTAAACTTGCACACATAGGTAGGAGATATTATATACAACGAGTTGAGCAAAGGAACCTTGACTATCAACAAGGCTGAGAAATTGTTAGAGAAAGCTGCCACCAAAATAAAATAGGAGAAGGCCAATTCAAGAGACCTCCATTTGAAGAATGAAGGATTTTATTATTAAACTAGGGGTAGGACCAAATGACAGAGCTAATGTGGAAGACATCATTCAAGGATCACAATCAGAAATCCATTCATTGAGGCAACAACTAAGGATGCCTATACAAGAGAATGTATAAACAAAGGAGTTGGCCCAGGTAGAAATTTAAAAGGTAATTAAAGACAAAGAGCTAATAGAGACGAATAATGAAAGGGTGGCCCTAAAATTGGAAATGGAAGATATTAAACAAATAATTGATTCATGTATCTTTGTTGTGATTGTGCCAAAAAACCCACAAAACCGAACAGTTAACCAAGTTTCTCACTGATTTGAAACTATCAAAGAGAGAACTCAATAAAATACATATTGAATTGAAAAACACTAAGTAACTACTTCCAAACAAGGAGAAACAACTCGATTCCATCTAGGGAAGTGTGGAACAAATCAACAATAAATTACAGGTGGCACAAGATGAAATTAAAGTGCTGAAAAATGGGTTGAAAGTTAATATGTCCCTCATTGAAGCTAGGAAAATAATATGGGATGATATTATTTCTGAAATGAAGAAGGTATTGGAGCATACGAAATTATTTGTAGTAAAGACCACCAAATTATCCATCCTATCATCTAAGGATGAGGATGCGAAAAATGTCAGGACTGCAAAGACATTCATTAGGTACCTCAATGAAAAATAAGCTGATGACCTAAGAGAAATGGATATCATTGATAGTACAAGTGTAGTTATCGAAGTTTCCAAAATGATTTAGAGAAAAGAAACAAGGGATATAAATGAGGAATGTGTGAATGATTTAGCAAAGTTGGAAACAACATTTAATTCCAATTTTGATGTCTATAGAAGTATTGCCTAGTTGTTGGTACTTTCAAGGAAACCTACTACCATGGGAACGATATGAGAAACTATTGATTGAGGCCAAGAGTAAAGTTGATTCTTCACATGAAAGCACTCCCACTCTCAAGGCCAAAACCATATTGAATTATCTAAAAAGATATTTTCAACTACTATGGTTGGTGAAAACCTTGTTCGTTGCCAAGCCTAATTCTCTGAACTTACAAACTTCAGGATGGCATACAACGCACTCATCCATACCCTTCATCAACCTACCACAAGTCTGAACAGTGGAACCTAGGTCCACCTCAAGAGATCAAAGGAGTCAGCAATGAAGATATTTTTTTTAGCCATCATGACACTTTCATCTCATTTTTTAAAATTTGTAAATATTTCATTTTCAAGAAAGGAATCAAATATGTTATATAATAATTAAGATAACTGGACTAGTTGCATGCTCACACAAATGGGTAGTTTAAACAATTGTATCATTCGAAGATATTTTGGTAAAATGTTCTTGTTTTTATTCTCCCTATAAAAGGGAAGAAAGACTCATTAGTAAGGGTTCAATTCTTTTGCATAGAGGTTATAATTGTGTTGCAATTTTTTTGGGCTTATGAGATGTATATAATTTTGAAGATTAATGAAGAAGTGTTCTAGTGATTCCAAGTATTGAGATGTTTATTATGTGTTTCTAACTTTGTTTATCACTTCATATGTGGTTTTATTCTTCCGAAATTGTGTAATTATAGTTGTTGGATTCAATCATAAATAGCAGATTTAGCTATGTTATGTTATGGAAAATGGTACATGTGATGTGTTAGATTTAAGGCCTTAAAATGTGCTTCGTTATTTTTTTATTTTGTTTCCTTAGCCTAGTTCATGATTCTGCTGATTTTTAGTGCATAGGATTTTGTCTTCAACCCTCTGCACTTTGTTTCTTTTCTTATATTTCCTCTTCCACCTATACTACAATAATCAACAAAAATTGCACTCTCTATGTGTAGGCCACCAGATCTAAGCATTAAATCTTTAGAATCATATATTGTTTATGTGTACATTGGATTTGCCTCTGAGTAGGGTAATTGAATCAGAATTAACAAATTTATATCTAACTTTTGAAAAAAACAAATCTATCTTTAAGACATATTAACATGTCCTAGGAATTGGCCTCTCCTCAACCCAGAGGTTGTCTCTAGGAACCACAACATCTTCTACCATCGTTGTCGAGGAACGAATCTGAATATATTTCCCTGGGTAGGATTTTGTGCATTCCTATTTCTGGTGAGCAAAGGAAGCGTGGGTTAATATTTCTCACCTAGCAAAGTTTTTAGGCTGTAATCAAGAGGCCTCACACTTGTTTTGATACCTCCTAGCAGAAAACTCCTCTTGTCCCAAACCTCGAATGATTTATCTTCAAAAAAATCTAGAAAGAAAGGACCCCCAAGACTTCGAATCTAGTTTTTTTCTCCATAACTTTTAACTTCTATCTCTTAGGAAGCATAGATAAATTCCCTTGAAACCTCATCTAGAGTTTTGTAATTCTCAAGGGAACGTTTTCCCTCGCCTAGTTTCCAATTTTTAGAACCTAAGTCGTAAGAGGTCTCTGTCAGTTCTAATCCTTTCACATTTCATACCTTCCCTGAAGTTGATGAAATTAAATATATTTTCATTTCTAGCTCATCTCAAACTTCCATAGCTATTTCGCATCCAACTACAATAGTTATAGTCCACCTAGCCCCTCACCCGGGTCTTGCAGTAAATCTTTTTCAACATCCCTTACAAAATATGGTTGTCCCTAGATTTTTATTCAACAGATATGCCCCTATGAATCTGTAGTATCCTATGAATGAAATGCCTCAAGGCTATCTCAAACTATTGTCTAGATTCATTGGGGAAGATAATGTCACAACCGAGAAACATACTGAAATATTTTGTGGATTTGCAAAAAACTTGAACATTGAACACTTGGATGTCGTATTCAAGCTATTTGTTCAGTATTTAGATGGGGAGGCTAGAAAATGATTCAAGACCTTGCCTAACAACCCAATCAACACTTGGGAAGAATTAGAGAACATATTTATGCAAATATGGGGTCAGAAGAAAGACCATGGATATTTTATGACTGAATTTAATCCGATAAAGAAAATACCAAATGAAGATGTCACCGAATTTATAAAAATATTTAACAAATTGTATAAAAACTTTCCGGCTAAGGTTAAACCCCCACAAGAACCAACTAAGGTGGTGGTTGTTGGAACCTTTGAATCATATTTTGGGTTTACTCTAAGAGAAAGGAAATCCCTCTAGCTAGACCAAATCCAGACTGATGCTCTGGAGGTAGAAACGAACTTTGCATTAGCAAGAAAGTTGAAGAGAAAAGTAAAGCATAGTGATAGAAGGAAGTTAATTTCTCTTGTCAAGTCAAGGAGACTCAAGAGAAAAAAAAAGGATGAGATGAATAAGATTATCAAAAAACTCTCAAACAAGGTAGAGATTTTGGAATTAGAGAACAAAAACCCTCCCAGACAAATGCCACAAGGTCCTAATAGAAATTCCAATCCCTAATATAAGATACCTCCATTGTAACTTCTACAAAGAGAAATAAAACACCAACAATACCAAGTACAACCTCCTTTGCCTATAGAATATGACCTTGAAGAAGGCATTTAAGATGCACATAACATTGAGGAAAATCAATACTTAACTTTGTATAAAGAGGAATATGAAATAGAAGCATGGGGAGGAGAGGAGGATGATCAAAAGGCTCATATGTATAAAGAAGATATAGATGCTTATTACAAGCAATTTCAAGACTTCATGCAAGTAGATCTGCATAGGAGATATGATTTTACACCTAGGAAAATATCTCAGGAATAGGATTCAAATGAAGAACCTGCCCAACCTGCCACCCCCAAGCAAGTTGAGAAGGGAAAACAACTTTTTAGGTATGACCCAACAACCAAAGGAGAAACCTCCCATCTCACTCATTTTAATCCTGAACCTACAAAAACAGACCAACGGTCGGTCCAAACCAAGTCAGTATACCAACAAAATAAAGAGATAGTTCAACAATTAAAAATGGAGAAGAATACCCCTGCCTTTAGTTTGCAAAAAGAGTTGGATAAAGTGAAGATATTTGTTCCTTCAACTGAATTGCTAGCAAAAAAAATCCTATAAAAGGAAAATTTATGAGTTCATGGATTCATCTCATGTCACCACAACACAAGACAATTTGAATTTGTAGGAAGACAGACCTGTGGTTATGTTTGTACCAGACATGGAAGAATAATACCATCCCACTCCTCCATTCTATGTTACATTGTTGATTCATGATTTTTTGTTGCATAATTGTATGCTTGATTTAGGGGTTTCCCACAATCTAACACCTATGCCTGTCATGGGGTAGTTGGACCTGTAAATAAAAAAATCATATAAGGACTTATATTCCTTTAATTCCAAAAAAGTAAAATACCTTGGGATGATCAAGGACTTGGGGTTAATTTGGCTTAGATCCCTATGAAAAGTGTGGTAGTGGACATTCTAGTTGCAGACATTCCTGCAAGATTTGGCATTCTTCTTTCCAGATCATGGAGAATGAAGCTTGGAGGGTCCATCAAAATTAACCTCACATATTCCACTATTCCAGTGTTTGGTGGAGAAGAATCTAGGTTGTATAGAGAGTTTATATTTGTAATATTTTTCACTAGGGTAGATAATTCCAATAACTCTCCAATACATGGCAAAGAAAAAAATCTTTCATGTCTTCTATTGGAAATGGATGAGATAATTATGGAGGATACTCAAATGGAAATTTCCTTATAGGTGAATAAGGAGGAAATGAAAGTTGACTATGTTTAGAAATTATATTTTGATGGGGCCTACTCTAAGGAAGGAAATGGAGTAGGTGTGTTGTTGATATCCTTTACAGGTAACCTCATCCCTCTCTCATATAAATTAGAATTTGAAGCTACAAATAATATTGTTGAATTTGAAGCATTGGTGTTGGTCCTACAAGTTGCTAGAAATATAAAAATTGAATGTTTGATTATTTTTGGAGATTTTGAACTGCTTATAAAACAAATTAGGAATCAATGTCAAACCAAACATCCCAAGTTGAAATCCTACAAGAATGAGGTATCAGACCTGATTTTGAATTTCCTTTTGGAATTTAACATTCAATTTCTTCCTAGAGAGAAAAACATAATGGATTGTTCATTTGCAATAACAACCAACACTTTCAAGCCACCACAAAATCCCCTGCTTAGGTATGAATTTTAGATTAGGCACAGACCCTTCATACCATATAATGTGAAATATTGGTAGATATTTTAGGATGAAGATTAGATTAAACAATTTATGGAGGTGATTAGAGAATTTTCCAACTCTGTAATAGATCAGGAAGGCCAAGATATGGAATAAATTGAAGAAGTTAAGAAGCATGTGCCTTGGGGAGAGTCTATGGTTGGGCATAAAATTTTGCAGTTAAAGGGAAATGTAATCCAAAGTGGTTGATTCCATTGGGAATATTGTTTGATGCTAATGATGTGGTAGTCAAACCATCTAAGAAGGAACATGAGGAGAATACAGAGGACTATAACATTTGTATAGAACAACAACCCAAACTATTTAAATTTTCCAAATGGATCCCAGAAGAATACAGAAAAAGGTATCTTGACTTGTTCAAAGAGTATGATAATATTTTTTCCTAATCCTATGATAATTTAAAAACATATGAGACTAACATCATTTAGCATAAAGTTCCTTTGAAATCGGGAATTAAACCTCACAAACAAAAGCTTAGGCAAATAAATCCCCTACTTCTCCCCCTAAGACAAATAAGTCAGGAAAATGCCTCAAGCTAAAATCATTACACCCTTGAGATACTCAAATTAGGTGGTTAATCTAGTTCCTGTTAAGAAGAAGAATGGAGAGATCAGGTTGTGTGTGGACTTTAGGAACCTCAATAGGGCTTCTCTGAAGAATAATTACCCTTTGCCCAAGATGGATTATATTTTGCAAAAAGTGGTGAAGTCATTAATTTTTTCCATGATTGATGGGTTTTCTAGATATAACCATATTGTTGTGCAATGTCCTAATGATTAGAAATATACAACCTTCACTATGCCTTGAGGAACATTCATGTATGCCAAAATGACTTTTGGTCTCATGAACGCTAGTGCCACCTTCCAAAGGGTAGTGGATATAGATTTCATTTAAGAGAAGGATAAATTTGTGGTCATTTACCTAGATGACATAACAATTTTCTCAGAGTCCGATGAGGAACACTTGTAGCACTTACAACAAACATTTGAGAAATGCAAGAAATATGGGTTGTCCTTGAACCCAAACAAGTTCCAATTTTCCCTTAGAGAAGGAAAACTATCAGGGCACATAGTCTCAAGAGGAGTGAAAATTGACCCCAAAAGGGTAGAACAAATTAGTAGCATTCCTTTTCCAACAAGCAAAATGGAGATACATACTTTCTTAAGTAGGATAAATTTCTTAAGAAGGTTTGATCCCAGTGACGTTGAGATTGTGAGAGAGATCACAAATATGTTGAAGAAGGACAAAGTGGTTAAATGGATTGTAGAAGCAAGAGAATAATTTTCCATAATAAAAAAGGCCTTTGAAGAGGCCCTAGTTTTGGCTAGCTCTGATTATCAAAATCCTTAAATCCTTATTTTTTCTTTTTCATCTCCTAACACTGTTGCAACTATCTTATTATAGAAGAATGAAGAAGAGAGGGAGTAGCCAATTGCATTTTTCAGCCAAGTACTCAGAGATGCAAAATTGAAATATAATATTTTGGAAAAACAAGCCTATGCTCTGGTCAAGGCCTTAAAATCTTTCTGGACTTACATTCAGTAATCTAGGGTAATTTCTTATGTTCCCACTATATCTATGAAAGACATCCTCGCACAGGGAGACAATGGAGGTAAAAGAGTCAAATGGATACCCAAAATTCAAGAATATGATATGGACATCAAGCCCACCAAATTGGTCGAGCAGGGATTGGCTAAGATTTTGTCAGAAGAAAATTGCTAGGCATTAGGTATAAACCCAGTGGCTGAGAATTCAGAACTAGAGAAGCAAGACAAACAGGAAAGTGCAAAGAGAGAGGGCACAAAAAATTTCAATGAAGTACTTGATTTCTAAGTGGTATAAATTCATTGTCCATTAGTTGGCGTTTTTGGAATGCCCACCTGAATTTGTCAGAACTAGGTACAGAGCCTTGAGACTATAAGCACAAAAATGCGTTATCTCAAATATTTAGTCGTATTGGAAATACCTTATGGGAGTTTTACTACTTTTTTTGGTTGAATAAGAAGTCCCCAAAATAATAAATGAAAATCATGGTTGTGTTTGTGGAGGACGCTAACACTGGAAAACAACAACTCATAAGATTTTAAAGCTTGGCTTCTATTGGCCTAAGTTGTTTGTTGATGTACATGATTGAGTGAAATCTTGTAAAGAATTCCAAATATTCACTGAAAGATAGAAGCTAACACCTCTGCCTTTAATCCATGTTTTCATGGAAGAACCATTTAGACAATGGAGGCTAGATTTCATTGGGTAAATCTATCCACCGTCTAGTGGGTAGCATAAGTGGATTCTTACAACAACAAACTATTTCACCAAGTGGGTAGAAGTTGTCCTTGCTAGGAATGAAACTGATACAGTGGTTATCAAATTCATGGAGGAGAACATTTTAGCCAAGTTTGGTTGCCCAAGGAAAATAATCACTGATAATGCTCAAGTATTTAAATCTGCTAAATTTATTAGTTTTTGTCAGAGTTATAACATCATTTTAGGGCATTCCACCACTTATTATCCATGGGGAAATGGGTTGGCAGAATCATCCAATAAAACTTTGGTCAAAATTCTAAAAAATAATAGCACAAAACAAGATGAACTGGGATTCTAAACACAAATTTATATTGTGGGCTAATAGAGTCACCACTAAGAGATCAACTGGTAAGTCTCCATTTGAACTAGTGTATGAGACTTCAAAACTTTTTCCTATCCAACTAGCTATGCCTGTGGCAAAACTGATGCAAGATGTAAAATAGGAGACTAATTCCTTCACCGAAAGGATAAATTAGTTTGTTGAATTGCAAGAAAACAAAGAGCAAGTGGCTCAGAGTTTAATCAAGTACCAACACAAGATGAAGGCCCTATTTGACAAAAGGCCAAGGATACAATCTTTCAGCCAGGTGATCTTGTACTCAAATGGGATGTCAGGAGAGAGGAAAAAGGAAAACATGGGAAATTTAATCCTTTGTTGTTTGGGCCCTCAAAATAGTTGAAGTCAAAGGCAACAACACATTTTTGCTGGAAAATATTGATGGTGAAGTGTTTGAGCTACCTGTAAATGGGCAGTACGTCAAGCATTATTTTCAGCACTAGAGTCAATTATCCACTTCCATTGTAAATATCAGTGAGCCATTATAAGTATCAGAGTGTTTCTTTGATTTTTAGTTTTGTATATATACATATTTAAAGACTCCATGTCCATGTTGAAGGTACTAATCTGCAGGTTCTCAATGCCTTACCAGCAAGGCACTATCCCCAGTTGGAGCTGATGTTGTATCCTCCTCATTTTTCCTTTCATTGTTCATGTTGTAGAGGAAGAATTGTTTTTTTATATAGGGAGTTGTTGAAAACTTTAGGGAGAAAAAAGGAAGATTAAAAAGAATTAAAAAGGAGAAAAGACAAGGGAATGTGGGCCTCCCCCACATTTCACATCTATCAGTGAAACAATGAGCACTTATTAGGCGTATTGTTTTCCATCCTGAAGTCACCGAATACTGGAGAGACTTCATCGAGTTAGTGAGCATAAAAATTAAGCCCACTCTTATCCCCTAGAATTTCAAAGTCAAAAGGTGGAGCGTGGTCGATCATTGGACAAAATTAATTATGGGGGGTCAGATACCACTCTCAAACCCATCCAAACACCCTACGGGAGGGTGGGGACCAGGCACACCACTCGTCAATCCAATGTGGAAGCAGCTTCAACAGGTAGGGACTGCCTATCAAGCAAGTGTGGCAAATGATCGTGAGATTTCATAGGTTATACACCCCCCTCCTACTCCTTATCCAATCTTATCGTGCCACATGTCACCCCCACTTCAACTCCTTGTTTTTTTCCACCCATACACCTCTGTAAATTTCACCATTTCCATTCAAAATTGTCAATTTTTTTGTTGTTCTGCCCTTTTCAAACATCATTTGCTCAAGTTGTCCACCAACACAGAGCCCCCTCACACCTATAACATCTGACTATCTCTGTTTACTAGGTAATTTGTAGTCCCTCATCCTCATAACGTTGTTACAATGATTAAAATGAAGAAGTATGCACCAAAAACCCCCAAACCCCAAGAGCCAAAACCCTCAGGCCACACCAAACCCATAATTGACATAGAAGCATAAATTCATGACCCCTTTTTCCCTCTACACATGTCATGCCTCCATTTCAAACTATATGGAAGCTACCTGAACAAAGAGGACCCTTTTCGAGTTGTCGAATGAGGGGTATACCATCTTATCATCCTGATTGTTTATCCATTCCTTGAGTTTGTGTCTTGGGTTATGGCCACCTACATCAGGGATAAAAATTGTTGCATTTCGTCCACAGGGTAAAAGATTTGGACGCCACCCCAGAATTGATCCAAAATGCCTTTGTTTACCCAAACTCCCCTAACTTGGAGAAATTCACAAAGACCACCCTTATTACTAATTACAATGGACTCTCAGCCCCATTCCAATAAGATTCCAATGCTCAATTGCCTTCAAGCTTAAATAAATTCCCAATTTCCTTATTTTCTGAAACTGTGCAGCCCATCTTAGCCTTAATTATGATGCTATTAGGTGAGGATGAAACATCCAATGTCACCAAAGTTGCTATATGGTACTTATATTTAATGATGAAACATGACACTGTTCTCGATATACCTCCATTTCTTGTTGAAGCCATAAAGTTCTAGTTCAACCATTTTTACCTTACCTCTTATTTCAGATACTACCCCATACTGGTTTACCTTTTCCTATACACCCATGTGAATAAAATTGACTACCTAGACCTCAACATTATAGCCTCCAACAAAAAAAGAAGATCTATAGTTGATTGAGATAGTGCTCTGAAGAAGAAACCCAATAGTGAGGAATTTTCCCAGTTTATTTCCACCTTCATGTCTACTACATACGAAATTATCAACAATGTCTCTCCTCCTAGAGTCCTTCCTTAGCAGAGAGAGATCCTCCAACTTAGTAAAGATACCAAGGTAGGTGATTGGTACCTATTTGAAGATTATACCAAAATCAGAGTATATGGGTCTGAATTGCCTCCTTATCAATTGCCTGTGTTTATGTGTTTATGTCTGTGAACATCTTTTCCCTGGAGTTTAATAGGCAGAGATTAAATGCTGACCAAATCCACTCTGTCCTTGCCAAGAAAGGTTATATGTTTAAGCTTGCAAGAACTGTAGGCCTTTTCATCGTCAACACCAGGCAATATTTCTAGCAAGTATAATATATGTTAAAGGAATTAAATTTTGAAATTGGGGAAGTTTGGCACTATGACCCTCATGGTATTATATCTAAGAGGAGGAGAAAAATCAACGCCTCTGCTTATGAACATGAATCTAGTCCTAAATCAGAATGGAAGGCTAATTTATATTCCTTGCCTATCAATACAATTATGGAGGTCGAGACACCAAACACAAAGGAGAAAGCACGGAAAAGGAGTATTGATGAGGCAGAAGATACTATGATGAAGGATGCATCATCAACCAATAAAGTCAAACTTTGGGAGCAAACTAAGGAAGATATTGAGGTCAAATTTATCGATATGAACCTAGACAAGCTAGGTTTCCAATTGCTCTTGTAATATCCTCAACAAGCTACCACCTCCAATTCAATTGAGGTAGCAATTCTGGGCTCAATAGGAATTACATCAACAACAGGACCTAAATCGGAAGAAGGGAAGATGACAAAGGATAAAAATAAGAAGAGTAGGGATGAAATTTTATCACAACTAGCATCTCATTCAGTTCCATATCAAACCAAGCTTCTAGCTACCATGGACCTGGAGAGAAATCAAATAGTTCCTCCCATATAGGACATAGTTCAAAACATTGGACTTGTTATTGGATATGGCTAGTATCCCCATGCAATACAAAATCAACTTGCATAGGTAGGCAAGAGAGATGATCTACAATGAGTTGAGAAAAGAAGCCTTGACTATCAACAAGGATGAGAAATTGTAGGAGAAAGCTGCCACCAAAATAAAACTGGAGAAGGCAAATTCAAGGGCCCTCCATTTCCAAAATGAAGGCTTCAAGGAGTTGATTATTAAACTATGGGTAGAACCAAATGACAAATTGTTGTGGAGACCATCATTCAAGGATCATAATCTGAAATCCATTCATTGAGGGAGCAACTTAAGATGCCTACAGTAGAGCATGTATAAACAAAAGAGTTGGCCTCAGTAGAAAATGAGAAGGAAATTTTGTCCAAAGAGTTGATAGAGAAGAATAATGAGGTGGTGGCCCTCAAACTGAAAATGGAAGAGCTTCAACAAATAATTGATTCGCATATTTGTATTGTGATTGTGCCAGGCAACCCATAAAACAGTTGACCAAGGCTCAATTTTGGTTATCAAAGAGAAAACTCAAGAAAATATAGATTGACTTGGACAACACCAAGTACCTGCTTGCAAAATTCAAGAACTCCATCTCTTCCTGGATGTATCTATGTAGGCAACCACGCTATTTGAGCACCAGATGCAGCTCAGAATCTTTGATACCCAACTGTGTGTTAAGGGTATGAAAAATGTTGGTGAACTCAGGCACATCTTGGTCTCGTCCTTGCCGCAGTGTGGTCCATTTGATGTATTGTCCTCATAGCTTTTGACATGGTAGTACTGCTCCTTGATAGCATCTCGGAATGAATCCGAAGTGGGTGCGGCTGAAAATAGTGAGCCTGTGCTTTCATCCTTCTGCTCGCAGTAGGTTTCCCACCAGTCCTTGACGTGGGGGGCTGCTTTGAGAAGAGCGAAAACAATCTTTTCCCGACTTGAAAATTCATGAACAGAAAAATAACCCTCTAGCAGATTTAACCATTTATCTACGGCATCTGCGTCTATTTTACCCTCGAAGATGGGGATTTCAAAATTCACTTGTACCTTAAAGGGCGTGTCGTTTCCAGAGTAGCTGCTGGAATCCGATGCGTCACCTTTAGGTAGCCACTGAAGGATCTGCGCAAAGCTATCCATCATCGCGTTCCTTTTCCACTCGAGGGCTTCTTTGAGCAAGATTTTGATAGGATCTCCTGCCCCCTCATCTTTCTTCTCATCCGCCATGGGAGGCCGTCGGGATTTGCGAGGCTGGTCTTGCAAAGGTTCGACCAGTTCAAGCCGTAACTCCTTATATCTCGACCTTGTTGGGGACATGCAAAGAAAAACAGAGAAAAAGCATACCGCTCTGATACCACTAATCCGGACTTAAACAGGAACGCAACAAAATATAGAGATAACCATATACACAAAGATGTAGCGAAAATAATACTTCATTTCATTAATGGAAAATACTGAAATATGCTTACAACCAGAAATGGAAATAAACTAGCTAGGGCGCTGGTAGCTTATCTCTGAGAAGAGATGTGGCAGCTACATGCCTCTGAACTATTCCGAACTGTGTTACAATGAGGCTCTAAGGCCTATTTATTGTTGAGAAACAACGGAAAACCCTTCACATTCCAAAACCTAACCTTAGAAATTGAAACGCCATATTGTGGGCCCCGTTTTGGGTAAATTGGTACATCAATTTCCCGGGGTCGTAACTTTGGCATACGATCTCCGTTTGACGCGTATGATATCTCGTTAGAAAGATCTATTCGAGAACTACCACTTTGGGAAGGGCAACATCAATCCATGGACCCATGTTGCCCTAGATTTCCCAAAAAACGTCGTTTAGGGCCTCAAAACGGCTTCAGAAGTTTAGGACCCGAAAAAACTGCTAAAAATAGTAAATTGTGCTACAATTACAGAAACTGAAAAACTGAAAGAGATAGTTGTGGAGGTCCAAATGGGATAGGTGGGTGGCCACCAACATCCACCTGGACCAATGGATTTTATAAACAATACAATATTATTTTATAAAGAATATAGTTCTTTATAACCACACATTAGATCGAGTTGATCTAACACCATTGGTAGAAGCTTGAGAGCCAACAACATATCCAAATCTAGAAGCAGAGGTAACAAGTCAAGTGGACCTTCAAGATTAGTAAATGATCCCATAGAGATGTGCCTAAATCATGAGTTGGTTTGATTCATCCCAATCACCCCTCTAAATGCACATCAAGTATCTTATCTTAAGAATGAGTCTCATCTTAAGTTCCCTTAAAAGAAATGTAAGGTGCATCTCACTATTTCTTTCTTTCCACTTCAAAGAACATATACCCTATGAGTTTTATTTTTCTATTCAGATTGAATTTCTTTTTTGATTTTTATTTCTATGTAAAGCAATGTGATTTATGATGCACCTAACTTGAATGGTAATGTTTACTCAGTATAGCTTATAGCTACTTGAAGTGTTCTTGGTTGACAATAGCTCTCATTGATGACAACCTTGTTAGCCTAGCCCATACCCCATCCAAATTGTAATAATAATAAAAAAATATCTATACAAAACCCCTTCGTTGAATGTCCAATGTCTCATTTCTCTTCACCTCCTCAGGGTTTTCAACTTGGTCCCATCACAACCATAACTTTGTGGTCACTCTTCTAATGTAGATGCATGGATGGAAGTGACCTCTTCATGGCATTCATGGGAGATCTATTTAGAGGTAGGTGAATTACAATTTGGAGAGATATGGTTGGTGAAACAAGAAGGGTCAATAAGGGCCTTGAGAGTTATACATTCAAGATTCTATCTTTCAAAGACAACATTGTTTGTAGGCTTATGTAATAATATAATTTATGCCAACTCGAGGCTATGTTGTGCTCTCTGAGCTAATTTTACACTAGCTTAAAGGAATTGATCACCATTCAAAAGCTTTCTTTTAACCTTCGATGTGGGATGAGGGAAACTCTAATTGTAGAGGGAGCCAAGGTAGTGTTGGCCCACTAGTAGAACCCCTACATTTTTTACTAGAATAAAGTACCCCCCATTACAAATTTTATAAAATTTTGTTTCATTGGTTGCATTTGATTAGTTATTGGCTTATTTCATTTGTGTTGATCAACTTCTTTATCCTTTAGGGTTAACATTATGTTGTGGTCACATTCCTTTTTCTTGATCATTGAGCTTGATATTTTGGTTCCTTGGTTTTGAGTGTATTTGGATATCAATTTTGGTTGCATTACATATTGATTTTGGTTGCATTACACCCATCTCGTTTTTCACACCATGGCACTTTGTTTTGATGAATTCCAACTTATGCTTCGAAATATTGGGTGGTGTCCCTTTCATCAGTTCTTTCTTTCATGCTATCTAGTCTTGGGTCACTCCCACTTCTTTCAGGCATTATTTTGTTTTGCCTGTGTATATATTATGTATATATGTATGAAATTTATCAATTTTTGTTTCAATTACTTGTAAATAAGATGTAAATAACCATATTACTAGAAGAAAGTGATAATGTATATATTTAATATTCTGAACCCTTTTTTAATATATGAATATACTTATATAAACTATAATACCATACAATAAATATATATATTATAATATAATATATAATAGATAATAATAAGAACAAGAAATAATATAAATAATGGACATAAACCTATTATAAACCTGAACATTTAATAAATATAAAATAAAATACAATATAAATAATAATAATAATAAATATATAAACACATATCTCCAATGGGGTGATTAACCAAGCCAACGATGATACCGAGATAATGAATGGGCATTCATGAATACCACATGGTTGAAGGCGCAAGGGTTGACCTCCCCATCCTCTCAATGCACCTTGTGTACCAGAGATGGTAATGTAACTTATGTGAGACCTCAATCAGTCTTGAAACTCGTGGGAGGTGGCGCTCTTCAACGATTTGTGTAGGGTAGCGAAGTTTTCTATCAGACATTTTGGGTTTGGTCTTGTTATGGGAAATGCAATTTGAGCTTTGAGCAAGGGAGTGGTTGTTTCCAAGGGCACCCTGTCTGGGAGAGGTGGTGTCTTCGCCGCCAATGTGCCCTCCTTCTCTTATGGGTGTTCATTCTTGTTAATTTCCAATTTGGTATTCGATTTATGGTCATCATGCATAGGGAAGGATTCGACCTTATGGCTCTGGCTTTATTTTGTTGGGGTCTAGTCACATCATGTGTGTGTTGGAGCAAAATTTGGCTCACTGCCTTCAGTGGTCCCCTCTCAGGGTCTTGCAAGGTTAGGCGATGTCTGTGGAGCACGTGTGTTGGATTTTGGGTGGTTTGGTTAGCAGGGGTCCTATTCAGGGAGAGGGACTATGAATTACAGACCTAGGTCCTCTTTGCTAGTTTGGAATTGCGGTTCTTTACATTCATCTTGGATTGGTTGGTTGTGGTCTCGTCAGCGGGGGTGGGGCATTTCTCCACAGCGACAGTTGAGGTTTGTGAAGTCACCTACTAGTCAGCTTCATCTCATTCCAATGGTGTAGGGTCAGTCATAATGCATCTGTCTCCCCGTTTGGCTCGTTCCTCTTCGCAACTTAAGCCCAATTCAAGCAGCTTGGGGGGTTGTGTGTCTTCCTCATAGATGGAAATGGCAAACACTAGCTCTAGGCGGGGCAATATTAATGCAGGTTTCTTAGGATGGATGGTCTTTGGCGGTCATGGTGGCAGCAAGGCGAGTCATTCTGGTTGGGTGGCTTTTGCTGCCTGTGGTGGTCACAGTCGTGGCGGTTAGGCGAGTCATTCTGGTTGGGTGGCTTTTGCTGCCTGTGGTGGTCACAATCGTGGTGGTTAGGTGGATGGTCATGGGAGTTGCATCCCATGGAGCCAGCCACGAGGTGGGACGATTCGTCTCGGTGGTTTGGGGCGATGGGGGAAGGCTTGTGTACAAGGTCATAGACAAGATTGTTGTTTAGAGCATTGTCAGGATTTGATTCAGTTGGTACTTGAAAGATTGGAAAACTCGGAGCGGGAGAGGCAAGAGGAGCATGCAGAGCTCATTACAAAATACACTACTTCCAGTGCCATGTCCGGGAGCGCGTAGTGGTGGTCTAGTGAGGCCAGAATATGTTATTTGAGAAAGTAGAGAAGTTGGAGGCTTGGATGACCCACTTTGAAGAGCATGTTCAATGCTCCTTGCGTCGTCCTCCTCCTTCAGGAACAACTCTAGACAACCCAACCTCCATCACTTCTGATAACTAACATGGTTACAAGTATTTTATTGTTTTGTGTTTACTTGTGATTTTGGCCTTCTAAGTTGTGGATTGTGTCTTTAGATGATTTTATGTTTCTTTGTCATATACTGTAGTAGTCAACAAACGTGGTCAGAGTGAGACTACTTACGTTTTTCTACTATTATACTTTTTTGAAAAAATAAATAAAATCTTGATTTACAAAAAATATATAAATATATAAACTATAATATATAATATAGTTGTTGGACACCTAATCCTAAAGGGTTAGTGTGGAAGTCGAATGGACAAAGCAGTCCAAGAGACCTTGGGATGTGAATCCCAACGGTCACATAATGTACCATAAATATACATCATTTGTGAATAAAAAATGTAATGCATGATTTATCTTTCTATTTGCTCTTGCTGTCCATGTCTGTTTAACATGGTATCAGAGCCATGATGTGTGGCCTGTGTAGTTGCCTTGAATAGTGCTGGCCTGTTTAAATCTGCCTGCCTGTTCTTTTGAATACCTCTGACCGTCATAAACGTTTAAGAGGAAAAAGAGCATCATTGCACCTGCTCCTCTGTCCATTGCCTGAACGAGAAACGCTGCCTGGCCCCCTGACAAGAAACGCTCCTTGACAAGGAATGCCTGAAGGTAACGCTGTTATGCTGGGTCATATGCGTTGAAGGGAGTTGTAGCTGCTTTGAAACACTGTTTATCTGATTTCGATTCAAACCCTTCACAAGTCCGCTCTGCGCCTCGGCTCCTCTTCTCTCCACGGTAGTATACCATTTGGCACTACTGTTCAGAGCCTCATCACTGATGATAAAGGACTTCCTCCTGTAGCAGGGGCATTTGGTAGAAATTAACAGTAGAATTTCATCTTTGCTGATAAAGATTACATCACGTAATATGCAAACTTTCTTTCAAAGTATAAACCAAACCAAAACTACTTTGGATCATTCTAAGAATATTTTAGAGGTGGCGTGTGTGGCAATTTTAGTTTAACTGGTTGGTGTATTCTTTCTTGTATATATCCAGTTGCTCAAGAACGTATTTTCGCTATATATATACAGTGACCCACAAGTGTATCCTTCCCTGCCAGAAGAGTTATGTTCACTACTAGTTTGATTGAGCTTGTAACATAACTTCGATTGTCACTGAGACCAGAACCTCCAGTCGATCTCCATCCCAAACATTTGTTAAAATCCATCCTCTTGTTGTTGGATTCGTCCTTTGTATAAAGCATTTGGGCCTGCCATGGCTAGAAGTGTTCTTGCCAATGCAACATGCTTCCTTGCTTACGAGGTTACAAGGTCAAGCTTGGGATGAGGATACTATTGTGCTCTATTTCCTGGGTTTCAAATCATAACGGCAATTCAGGAAATAGTATGTCGTTTATTTGAAAGTTGTTGGGGGCTCTTTACTGATCACCTGTTCTTTGTTTGCGTGATCAGTCATCTTTGTTCTATGTTCCTTGATGAATATGGATTTCTGTGTCCATGGCTACCTCTCGACAGTCTGAAATGTGCTATAGTTAGTGCATCTCATTGGTGAAGAGATTTTAAACCTCAGAACGCTAGAGGCCTGAAACGCTGTGGTATATGGTGATATATTTAACGCTGTTTGATATATGAAACGCTGGTCTGAAACGCTGTTTGACAGGCTCCGTATGAATATACCTGGGTATTGGCGGGATTTCCTTATCGTTTGGTAAAATAGAGATTCTGATGCCTGGTATCATACCTGTTAACTGTTGATTTGGTATTTTGGTGTATGCTGGTGGCTAGCACCCATTTTGAATAACAAAGGGTACCGTTTAAGGACGCGTGCAGAGCACCACGTTTTGGCTTTGTGAGGGAAGAAAAAATGCAATGAATGAACATGCGGCGCCCCACCTTTTGCGGTTGGATGCAGCTTGTGGGAATCTGGGATGTTAATTCTGAAACGTACAATAACTCTTCAACCAGCTCGACATTTCGTTCTGCCGCTTTGCACTCCGCAGAAATTGCTTCTTCAAAAGCTCCCCTGTAAATCTCCCTAACACGCTCAATTGCACTCTCAATATCAGGCTTTGACACAAATAGCTCTTCCAAAGGGTGGCAGTATTTTCACAGGCGTCGGAGGAAAGTGTGTTAAGGAAAAATCACTGTGAGGAAAGGGCATAAACAGGACACGGAGGGAAGTTTTATATTTTGGGTGATACTCACTGTTAAGACTCTTGGGTTACAGGAAGAGAATGTTCTGAGAGGGATAGACATAATTGAACCACGGATACACGGAACAAAGGAGGTTTTGTCTCAATGACGGGTGTTAAGTCTGCGTTATCGTGTCCTCGATGAGGCGTGACCGAATAGGAACTCGTCTTGTCCTTGTTGATGCTGCTGTCTGCTCATTATTTGAACCATCGACTTCCACAGAAGATTTTCTCGCATGCCCAGATTTAGTTGCTTCTTGTGTTACTTTGAGAAGTTTTTGCATTTCCCTGATAAAAAAAAAATGATTGACTACTGCCTTGTCAGCTACAGAAACTATGTCTGCAAAAGTAGCCTGCAGATATCCACGCTTTTCTTGGGGAGATGACATGAATATAGTAAATAAAGTTGAAAGAAATTCAGGAGAAATTTTCCTGAAAATCTTCATATTCTCTGATGCAACTTTTGAGTTGTAGCGAGAATTGGCTCGTTGCTCAACCAGACTCATTTCCAAGCCCTCAGCCTGTTCTAAACTAATCAAGCTATTGAAGAGCTTCTTCCTGTGCTTTTTTGTTCTGCTGAATAAGTATCTGCAAGCTTGCCACGTAAATCTGGCTCTTTAAGAAGTGATGCACGCAATTTTTTTGTAAGATCCAGAAAGTTCTGAGCTGTGTCTATATGGATCAAACCCGCTCTTGAGAGGATAATGACATTATATCTTTGAAGAAAAGAGGTATTGACTTGCTGATTCCATGTGTGTCTAACATGCTGTTGTTGATTCCTTGTTATATTCACTACTGCATAAGTATGTATGGTTCATGAAAGTAGTGTTCTTTTAGCATCACAGTGATTGCTGCTGGTTGATTGGAACATTGATTGTTAAAGCCCAGAAAATGGCTTTAATTTATGATGTATTAGATTTATTGAATACTTTGATACAATCTAATGTCGATGACAAAGTGGAAATAAGCAAAGATTCTCTTTCAGACATTCAAAAATGTATACAAAATGCACAAGAGAAGATCAATTTTTTGCAGCTTGAATCACAGCTACAGCAAGAAGAGCTACATCAAAATAGACACCATTCTGAACCTGTTTTTGTTCAGAACATTGAGACAACCACCCATCAGTAGCATGTTACAGTTCATTCAGATTTAGTACCAAACAAAACAGCAGTTGTACATGCAAATGCAGAAACTCAGTCTGTACTTCCCAAGCCCATCATCAGACCTTGGGAACAGCTTGTCCACAACAAGCACAGAACTGGTCTTGGATATGACAAGGACTTGTCCTTTCATATTCCAGACTACTCAAAACCCATTCAGTTTCAGAGTGCTGGTTTCATTAATGACATTTCACCTGCTCCTCATGACAGTTCAGCGTCAGCTGTTCCAGACTCTGCCCCTCTTCCACAGCAGCAACAATAACAACAGATCGTGAAATGCCAACACTGTGATCGAGTTGGCCATCTGAAAGATCACTGTTTTGATCTTCATCCATGTAAG
>APFE030601465.1:281242-292736 GCA_000404065.3 Pinus taeda | reverse complement strand
CGGCGGAGAGAGAAGCACCAAGATCGGATGGATATCGGACAGGGTGATTTGGGTGAAAGATACCTTCCGATGGATTGTGAGTGCTGATGTCAGGCCAGCATCACTTGCTGGACAGTTGTCAGCTCCCAATTGCATCGGAGCTCGTTGCACGGAAACTACTTCACGCTGAAGGGTGGTGCGATATGAGACCGGCTGGTTTTGATTTACCGCGTGGTTTTCTGCCCTGTTGACTGTTGACTGCGCGGGCAGTTGGAATTATATATTTTCGACAGTTATTAGGTTAGGTAGTTGTCTAAATAAAAAAGTCATCTAACATTTGATTTGAACATTTCAATCATTTAACATTTGATCTGATGGTGCAGAGAGTGTCAATGTAAGTGACACATTGACAGTCAATGAGGGAAGTTGTTTTCAAAAAGAAACGCCTTACTCCGTATTATAACTGGATGAAGACCTAAGTTATGCAAGCAGTCAAAATTCCAAGTTAAAAGGAAGAGCCAAAGTAATTTTCGGTAAGCCAGATTTAGACAGACTCGATAATTCGGTACCAGTCAAAGTTCCAAGTTAAAAAGAAGAGCAAAAGTAATTTCCGTAAGTCAGATTTAGACAGGCTCGATAATTTTACCCAAGTGCCTCCATTAAAACTATGATCGAAGAGTTAATACTTTTGCTTCACTCTGGCTAAATTCCCAAATTACCATCAAATCAAGTTGGAAAGAAAAAACTTGTGTGTCAATAAGAATTTGATTACCGGTGTGGCAATAAGGGTGGGAAGAAGCAAAATAAGAATAGGAGCAGAAAGATAAATTACCAATGTTTACATGTGTCATAACGTCGTGTATCCCAGAATAAAGTGGCACATTCCACGCCAGTGGATTCTATGTTCAATTTTCCATTTTACAATTCTGAACCATTCAAACTACTGTTACCATGTAATTTATCTTATGCAAAGCCAGTATATTAAGATGACCTGCTTCAACACGCGCACGCCGGGCAGATGGGTTACCTGCTTCAATATCGAATTGAATGAATCTCCACTAATATAGTCCATATCTATGACGCAATTATTCTACTCCATATCTCTGAAACTACACGAAGTAAACTAAAAAACTAATGCAGATGTATACTTGAACATTGAACAAAGAGTCTTCGACCAAACGTTTTTTTCAACTACTTCCGGAGGATTTTTCACCAGGTCGGAATGAGCGTGGAAGCTACAGAACACGCAGAAACTGCAACAAGGATGGAGACAACGGTAATGGAAGTAGGTATTCGCCCTTTATCATTCCTCATAAACATCGCCTCGAATATAGGATAACTAATTATCACTATGAAGCTGCACAAAACTAACTGCAAAATCATACACTCAAAAGCCTGATATCCTTCCCGCGTGATTCTTGCTAGTCCACGGCCCAACGATATCAAGTTTATTATTGCTAAAGTTGCTGGTGGGACAAACATAGCAGATGCCACACCAAACTCCAACATTTCCTCCTCGTATCTTTTCGCCGCTTTGTCATCCACTACTTTGCTTGTCACCTCGAAGCCTACCTCGGATAAACCGAGCATCTTGCAAACAACTTGGATTAAAGCAAACAAGTAGGATGACACGCCTTTAATCATCCACATCCTCTGTTCGTTCCACCAACTCTTAAACGAACCCCCGATGCACAAAAACTCTATCAGACTATACCCATATGCAGATGCTGCTAATGAGACAAAGAGGATGAACCATGGATTTGAAGCCTATTCATTGCCACAAACTTATAATCATCAGTAATGAAAATGAGGACTTCGTCTTGGTCTGTCATGTACAAATATGGAAAAATTTGATCAGGAACACGTTACCTTGGGAAATAATGATAGGCCGTTAAGCATGGCGAGGGCAGGAAGTAAACCGTAGCAAAGAATGTATAAAGAAGAGGGAGCCCATAGACAGAACACACCATAACACATACACTGAACTGTACTTGTCCGTTGAATCGCATTAAACATATGGGCAAAACTTGCTCAAGAAAAACTCCAGGAATCCGGCACTCCATCTTTTGATTTGAATGAGTGTGTCATTCATGTTCACTGGCGCGCCACCTAAAAATGCTTTTCGCCTTGGAGTGCAGTAAATAGATTTCCACCCTCTGCACTGTATAACGCAACCTGTCAATACATCTTCCACAGCACAGCCATAAATCATGCCAACCTGCAATTTGTCAAGTACAATTTCATGAATATATATAGAGGATACGAAACTTAAAAGTGAATTAAAAATAAAACTCCAGGTTGGAATTTTGCCTCTTTGCCTCACAGGGTGTTCTCCTCGCAGGCGCAATTGGCAACATCCCTTGCATCTTTCAGCGTTTTGGATGGCCTCGTTTGAGCTCTAGAAGTGGAATAGCCTTTAAGCGATTTGGAGGACGCATGCCTTACTTCCTTCCCACATAGAGCATCCCGGCGGTGAATGCATCCAGTGCCCACGTATATTGGACCTTCGAGACCATCCATTCCTTTAATATGACACTGAAAGTGACGATTTCCCCGTTAGGTTCAATGCATGGTTGGGCAACTTAAGCGGCTACTGGTAAAAGGTGTGGATTATACTCACATAGGAAACCCTCGAGTGATCGTTTGCGTACAGATCGTTCCTTGTGATCCCATGAAAGCCTTGAGGGAATTGGACGTACGCAAACTGGTGACCTGTTTGTGGGTCCAAGAAAAAGCACATGGCTTGGCGAAGTGCTTCACAATTGTTGGTGAACATGTCACAATCAAGAGTGAGAATAAAGGGAGCACTGCTTATTAAGCCGGAGATTCTAATCTGTCGACATCACAAACCAGCCGTAATATGAGGTGACCACATTTCTAAAAGAAGACAAATATTACCAGAAGATTGCAAATATTACCAGAACATTAAGAGCGCCGGCCTTGTAATGGTGAGGAATTCCTGGTCGCTTTTCACGGGAGACATAAATAAGAGTGGGCAGATCATTACCCTGAATGTCCTTATCCTCTCCGTTCTCCAGTAGAATCTGCATATACATTCGAAAGATTCGTAGAGAAGAAGAGACAATCGACAAATGTAAAAGTAGAAATTCTGGTGATTTCAACTAATGTTAGCACGGCATCTGCACATATCAAGCAAGGTTCATAGGAGTACCTGAACAATACTCGGATGATCTCGCCTAGTGCTTCCCAAAATCCAGTCTTTGAAGCCGGTGTGTTCTTTCTGTTTGTCATCTGGAACACTTCCCATCTCCACGGCGTTATTGATACGATCCTTCATTTCCAAATACGCTTTCTGATAGAAATAATAAAACAAAAGAAGAGCTGCATGTATAAGGATGTGGAACAAAATAAATAAATAAGAGAGAGCTCGGTCGCAACTCAATTGGCGTTCACTATGTTATTTGTTAAGAAGTCTGAAGTATTATTTGAAGTATATGATATCAGGTTTAAATCGCTACGATATATTCAATAAATGATGTACTAGAATTGTTCATGTGGTTTGAGGTTGATGTACTAGAATTGTTCATGTGGTTTCACCTCAAATTATAATGTTACCTAATTATCTAGCCCAACCCGGTTATCAATTCCTTTGATTAAAAAGACCAAAAATAATTTTCTTACCTTTATACTCTTCCATTCTTTAGTAAAGGACATATTTTCGTTTTCCTGAGCAGAGCTTGACGAGAAATATGCCTCTGGTGATCTGTCTTGAATGGTATAGTTATAACAAAATGGAAGCCAAATCTTTGCAAAACGTGAAGCTTCCAAGAGAGCATAAAATGTAAGCGAGGATCCTCCATCATCAGAAACATAACATGACAGTTTTCCTACAGGATAGTCTACAGCCAAAGCCGAGAGTACTGTGTTTATGACAGTAAGTGGGGGTTCTTTGATGGGATCAGCGGTGCATATAAATATATCAATAGGCGGTAGATCGCTCTCAAACCTGCCCATTTTCATGAAGTAAATTATATTCATTTAACATACCCATGGAAATGTTTAAAAAGCATAGATGAGCAAATTATTACCCCTCATAAGCATATAGATGAGCAAACTATTAACCCTCATAACGTTTAAAAGCATATTTAATTGTGGTCGTGCTGGAAGATAGATGAGCAGATTATGACCTCTTAGAAAGTCTTTCTGGGAAGACTTTTCGCTCAACAGGCCGCCACCTGATTGCCTGCTCCAAAATCCAACCGTAGGCGAAGCCTAGTTCTGCCACAAATATCACAATCCATGGCCAATAATCCTCAGTTGGGATATGCATCAGCCGATAATAGATGAGACCAATTATTGCAGAAAAATGGGCGCAGCCATAAACTCTGTATATGAAGGATTTCTTTTCCAGTGTCGTATACAGAGGAAAGCCCTTAGGCTCCATCGCCAGCTTGTTACAGTTAGTAATTATCAAAGACAAGACCAGAGGAAAGCCTTTTGGTTTCCTTACTTTCTCAGGCACCGTATTGAACATTCTGATGCATTCAACCTTCTGGCCATTCTTATGGAAACGAAATATTGATCTTGTCAAGCCATTGTCTAGTGGGTACCATTATAAATGTGTGACTAACCGTCCTGTCCAGCTCCCGTTGACGCTACAGTACCTGAACAGGTTATGATAGGTAACCTGGAGTGAGTTCATGGAGAGTATACATTTTACCATTTTTATTTATTTTTAAATCAGGGTGATTTAAAAACACTGATTTAAACGTTTGTAACTCAATATATTAAAAAATTATGACTCCGAAAAAAAGAACTAAAAAATTTATAACTTAACAAGCGGAACCAATGGAAACCAGCCAGAGGAGCCCACAATAAGCATTTTGAAATAGATTGTCGATTTCTGAAACACTCTGGCATCCGTCATGGGTGAGGTCACATATTTAACCTCGCCCAGGTCAGTGTAATACGGAAAAATATCAGCAATCCACTTAAGCTTAGGGGCGGTTGTGGGCCAACAATGTTCTAATCGCTAAATCTTCCCAATCGTTACCCATTAGTATTGTAAATATGTTAAAAATTTGACTGAGGTTAATGGTTAAGAGTATGTGTTTTCTCTGAATAAATTATAAGTATAAGATTAAAAGAAGTAGAATATGTATGTTTTTATAGACTTAATTGGATAATAGTAACAATAATTTTTTTATAAAAAAATTAATTGTTTATATTAATATCATTGTGAAATAAAAAAATGTTAATTACAATATGTTATATTTCAATAGTTAATCAGTAATTTTTATTTTAAATTGGATTGGCATGAGATTGAATTTTTCATCTGAATATATGAAAGCTTGCCAACAATTTTTTTTGCTAATTACACTACCTACACATTTTCTTCTAATTATATTGTCATTCACACAAAAATTAATATATAATATTTTTTATTATTTATAAATATAAATTAATTTATCTATTTAATTTAAAACATATTATATTACAATTGATTAAATAAAATTATAATAATAAATAATATATTCCCAAATAGAATTTGACGTCAATGGTTCCTAATTGTTTAATTTGTGATATACGGCTATTTATTTACATGTACCACACTGAAATACAGTTGTGGTAATAAATGGCTTTGGTATCTGGTGGGTCAACAAAACCACGGCCCTCGCGTTGGGTAAAACATGTACGTATGACCGAAAACATGGAGGTATGAATTGAACCGCATGGCCAATTATGTTCGTCTTATTGAAACATTGAATATTACGGGTAAAATTAGAATTAAGCAATTATGTGAAAATACAAATATTCCAATTAATATATAATACATAATACAATATAATACATAATATGTATTATGGTATGAAAATTAAAATGAAAATATATATTATATATATTAATGTTATTATATAAATTAAATCATCGATAACTCTTAAAAATAAGAAATAAATTTTATTGGTAAAAATTAATTATATATATATATAAAATAACTAACCATAAAACTTAGAAAATTATATGTTAATATTTTTATTACTATATTTCATTTGATATGATATGATACTTGTTAATATGATATTTTTTTAATTAGTTAATTTAATTAAAAATAAATAAATAACTATTTGTGAGATAAATTTCAATTCTTAAATTATTGATGATGATGATGATGGTTGTTAATGTCCACTGAGACCAAATTGGTCTATTGGACCTATAATTTTCTTAGTTTTTAATTGTCTGGCTCCTTGTCTTTCTTGGCGAGATTGGTGCTATAGCTTTCTTTTTTCTCTCTACGGTCTTCCAACTTTCTTTATCTTGCATCTCCTTCATCTCTTCTGGTTCTTGGGACATTGGTGTATTAGCTTCGCGATCTATTGTGTTCGTCCTTATCAAGATAGTCAGAGAAGAAGTTTGGTCCAGGAGATCTGCTTTGCTGTTAAATGAAGATTTATTTTGTGCGGTATTCGAATCCTCATAATTGTCGAGTTCACTCTTTTGTTGTTGGGCGGGGCTTTCCCCCTGTTTGTCTTGAGAGTTGTTCCTTTCTTGCCCGATTTCTTGTGATTCAGAGTTTTCTCAAGAGTATTCATCTTTGATGACAATGTAGTGTTCTTTTTGTGCTCCTTCCCACCATGTAGATCTGTGGTGATTTTTTCTAGCAGAATTTTTCTGGGAGGCTTTTGGGCAATTTTGGCTAGGTGGCCTGTCTTAAAGTAGGATTGACATCTGAAGAGGACACTTTCATAATCAAGTTTCTGGTTCCACACATAGTCTTTACTTGTTAGGTGTATTTCAGCTGGGAATCCGATGGTGAAGTCCATTTCCACACAGATGTGTGCATATGTGGTTCTGGCATATTCCTCTGTTTCTGGGCACCTGTAGTAAAATTTTCCGATTGCATTTCCAATGGATTTTAGCGAAGAGAAATTCCAGAGATGCAAGGGTAGGTTTCGCAATCTCACCCAAATTGGCATTGACGTTATGACTGTTGTTGAGGGATCGAATGAAGGGTTCCATGGCTTCATAAATAGGCCTGAGTTTTCTCAAAACCAATGGCTAGAACCTATAATACATTGTCTGCTTTCAGGGTTTTCAAAATCTACTATAAAGAAACCCCTAGCACAGGGGTAGATATTAATTGCATCAGGAATTACAGGTTTCCATACCTCCGAGATCCAATTGTGGAGAACTGTTGGCTGCGGCCAAAAACCATTGAATTGACAGATTAGAGCACTTTCAGAGAACTTCAAAGCCTCATCGAGTGAGGCCTGGACCACTTGGACATTGGGAGCTGGGGCTTCACTGAATAAGAGTATTTTAGAATATTCTATGGACATTAAATCTGTATCATCCACCTAATAATTATTGATAGTTAAATTAAAATTCTAAAACTTTATTTCAAAATAAACAAACCGATTAACATAATTATTTGAAAATATATTTTGAAATAATAAAAAAAATGTTGATTTTTTTAATTGAAAGTAATGGTGACAAAAATATTAAAAACATTTAAAAATTTATTAAAATAAATAGAGAAACACATAATAATTCTCATTATCATTTCATATAAGTTATTTTTATAACACACACACACACACACACACACACACACACACACACATATATATATTTATTGTAAGCTTGGTAGGAGTGCATCTAAATCATGTCCAACTTCTAATCCAGATCAGGGATAGCACAAGATTTGAACAAGACTTCCGGTGAGACTTCATTTTCATGGCCATTGCCAATTGAGCTATTTTATACTTTTAATAAAAAAGACCTTAATATATTTTTTATGAATTAATCTAAAATTTCACAATATCTTTCTTCATCCCATTTTGATTAAAAAAAAAAAGCTTTAATATTTCTTTTATCAGACCCCATTTTATGAAAGTCTTTTAGTAGTATACTTATGCTAATTGTGTTTTTGGAAAAGTGGACACACCAATTTGGAAGTCAATCATTTTACTAACTATCTGTGAAGCATTCACTTCATGCCAAATTTTCTTAGTGATATACTTATTTTAATTGTGTTTTGAGAAATTAGTAACACAGATTATGTAGTCACTCAATGTATTAAATATGAGCCAACTATCATACTTCATACCACCCTTATTTTCACTTATTCATGAAATTATCCCAGTTGTGAATTTTACAATCTAAAGCACCAACCACAAAGTTAATCATTAACCTCATAACTAATATGTTCAATTAGACAGACCCCAATCAAGATAAATGTGATTGCTTCTCACAATATCTCCACTTCTATCACCACCCTCAACAAAGTTTCTCCATATATCTCCCTCACATCTTACCCCACCCCACTCCATTGGTGTTTCTCCAAAATTCTCATGAAACTTATCTTAATTGTACAATTTAACAATCAAACATACCGAAAACTAACACTTTTGATTACATGAATGCAAATCAAAATAATATTTGACATTTATAACACCATCTCAGTAAATTTCTCCACCCTCAATAATATTTCTCTAAATATCTACCACACTCCCTATCCCACTTTTATAAATTCTATATCATTCCCCATTAAAATTTTTAATAATGTTCTTTTAAATATATTTCCAACATTTTGTAAAATATAAAAAAATATAATATTTATATTTTTCATTCCAACAAAATTAAATGTAAATACCAAGTTAATAATATTCCCTTTTCCTTTCAACCTCATCCTCATTTTTATATTATTTTTTAATTTTAAAAGTTATCAATCTTTATAACATCTTCAAATCAACTATCCCTATCCCCACTTAAATAAATCTAATAATTTACCCCATAAATTTTTAATAAATAGTTTTTTAAAATATTTTCTAAACATTTTTCTTTAAAATATAAAAAAATATAATATTTATGTTTTTATTCCACAAAACAAATATAATATACCAAGTTAATAATAATTCCCTTTTCTCAACCTTATCCTTATTTTCATATTATTTTTTTAGCTTAAAGTTATCATCTTTATACATCTTCAAATTTATTACATTACATAATTGTTTTATTGATTAAAAGAATCTCCTTATAAACCTTTCACTTAAAAAAAAAAAAACTGAAATAAATTTAATATATATAAAATGTAATATAAACAATCATATATATATATATATATATAACTTATTGTTATTAAATATAAGAATAGTATATGTATATAAATACATTATATGTATATGTATATAAATGCATGTTGGGTTTATTATCCTTTTAAGTTTATAATGTCAATCATGGTCAACCCTAGTTGAATGTCACATTGTGACAAAGATTGTCTCACCATCAAAATAAATCATGTATATTTTAGTGTTTGTAGTATTTATATTTGGGTTTACCAATGTTGGGTTTGTAATATTTATATTTGGGTTTACCATCTTAGTCCCATGGTTGAATGTCCCATTTTGAAAAATATTATCTCACCATGAAAATAAATCATGTTTATTTTGGTCTTTGTAATATTTACATTTGGGTTTACGAATGTTGGGTCTATAATATTAGTCCCTTGGGTTTAATATTATTCCCTTTGGTTTTAGTATTAGTCCCTTGGGTTTATTATTCATTTGGGTTTTGATATCAATCCCTTGGGTTTATTATTCCCTTAGGTTTATAATATCAATCATGGTCAACTATGGTTGAATGTCACATTGTTACAAGGATTGTCTCACCATGAAATTAAATCATGTTTATTTTAGACTTTGCAATATTTATATTTGGTTTTACGAATGTTGGGTTTATAATATTAGTCCCTTGGGTTTAATATTATTCCCTTGGGTTCATAATCCCTTGGCTTTTAGTATTAATACCTTGGGTTTATTATTCATTTGGGCTTATAATATCAATCCCTTGGGGTTTATTATTCCCTTTGGTTTATAGTATCAATCGTGGTAAACCATTGTCAGTCATAGCCAAACATGGTCAACCATGCTTCAATGTCACATTGTGACAAGAATTGTCTCACCATCAAAATAAACCATGTTTATTTGAGTGTTTGTAATATTTATATTTGGGTTTACCAATGTTGGGTTTATAATATTAGTCCCATGGTTGAATGTCGCATTTTGACAAAGATTGTCTCACCATAAAAATAAACCATGTTTATTTTAGTGTTTGTAATATTTATATTTGGGTTTACGAATGTTGGGTTTATAATATCAGTCCCTTGGGCTTAATATTATTCCCTTAGGTTCATAATCCCTTGGGGTTTTAGTATTAATCCCTTGGGTTTATTATTCATTTCGGTTTATAATATCAATCCTTTGGGTTTTTTATTCCCTTAGGTTTATAATATAAATCATAGCTAAACATGGTCAACCATGTTTGAATGTCGCATTGTGACAAGGATTGTCTCACCATCAAAATAAACTATGTTTATTTTAGTGTTTGTAGAATTTATATTTGGGTTTACCAATGTTGGGTTTATAATATTAGTCCCATGGGTTTAATATTATAGTTTATTTTAGTGTTTGTAGTATTTATATTTGGGTTTACCAATATTGGGTTTATAATATTAGTCCCATGGGTTTAATATTCTAGTTTATTTTAGTGTTTGTAGTATTTATATTTGGGTTTACCAATGTCGGGTTTATAATATTAGTCCCATGGTATTAATATTATTCTCTTCGGTTCATAATCCCTTGGGGTTTTAGTATTAATTCCTTCATTTTATTATTCCTTTGGGTTTAGAATATCAATCATGGTCAACCATTGTCAATCATAGCAAACCATGGTCAACCATGTTTGAATGTCGCATTGTGACAACAATTGTCTCACCATAAAAATAAACCGTGTTTATTTTAGTGTTTGTACTGTTAATATTTGGGCTTAACAATGTTGAGTTTATAATATTAGTCCCATAGGTTTAATATTATTCCCTTGGGTTCATAATCTCTTGGGGTTTTAGTATTAATCCCTTAGTTTTATTATTCATTTAGGTTTATAATATCAATCCCTTGGGTTTATTATTTCCTTAGGTTTATAATATCGATCATGGTCGACCATTGTCAATCATAGACAACCATGCTCAACCATGGTTGAATGTCACATTATGACAAGGATTGTCTTACCATGAAAATAAATTATGTTTATTTTAGTCTTTCTAATATTTATATTAGGGATTACCAATGTTGGGTTTATAATATTAGTCCCTTGGGTTTAATATTATTTCCTTGGGTTCATAATCCCTTGGGGTTTTAGTATTAATCCTTTGGGTTAATTATTAACTTGGGTTTATAATATCAATCATGGTCATCTTTATTAATATCTTGTGTTTGTAATATCAATTCCTTGCGCTTCTTGATCCCTTAGGTTTTTAATATTTATCCATTGGGTTCACTAATTCCTTGGGTTTATAATATTAAAAGGCTGGGTTTATTAGTTCCTTGGATTTATAATAGTAGTCCCTTTTGTTTAATATTATTCCCATTGGTTCATAATCCCTTCGGATTTTAATATTAATCCCTTGGGTAATAATAAACAAAAGAGACTAATGTTATAAACCCAATGTACATAAACCCTAAAACAAATATTAAAAATACTAAACTAAACATGGTTG
>APFE030601465.1:240811-280430 GCA_000404065.3 Pinus taeda | reverse complement strand
CAAAATAAAAATATGAGGCGCCGGCCTCTGCATTGCTAAACAAAGTTTTTAAAAAATTATCACAAGCCTAAACATGACTACCCATCGAGGGGAAATAGTCCGTGAGAACACAAGAAAAAACCCATGCAGGGGTCTCGAGTTTTAACATCAAAAATCCTGCACAAGGGACCTAGATTGAAAGCTAGCAAACCAGACTAGAAGGAATGTTTAAAAAACTAAACATAGCAGAAAATCTTAGACAACAGCGTATGAAACCTCCAGCTAGTGGCAAGGCGACATCTGGCAACCCAGTCATCAGTCAGGATGGACCCCCTGGAAGTCGTCTGTAGTGGGTTCTTCAACAATGCAACACACATACTCATACTAATCCTTCTCCTATGCTGACGTGCCGCGCGATATGCCACGAACTGCTTGAGTGCCGGTAGAGCTACCCTCTATTGCATGCTTTCCTGACGTGTCACTCTGGACATCACCAATTGCCTTTGTGCCTCTTGCTCTGCCATTGGTGGCATGTTGGTTGCCAACCAGCTCCTCTCCATGTGGGCTAGCAGAATTCTCAACCATCTATTTCTTTCCTGGATCTCACGCATTCCTATTCCGCTGAGCGGCCCTCTGCTGCTCGCCGCTATTTACTGTTTGAGCTACCTGTAGGCTAATTTCCTCAGTGAGGGCTATGGTAATAGTGGCTGTGATGACAGGCCAAGGTAAAGAACTATGGAAGCGGAATTGAGTCATATGGTGAGAGGGATGAGGGGGAAGGGGAAAATTGGCAGTATGGGCGGCAACATTCATTCTGCGGTCACCATGGATATGAGACCATCCTCTACCACTGTGTGTGTTTCGGTATCTGCCAGAGAAGGTGCCATGGGAATGAGTAATTGATGGGGAAGAGGAGGGAGAAGTAGGTTTAGGGCTGGGTGTAGCAGGGGGACAAATGCTTCCGCCATGACTGTCCCCTCTTCTACTGTGCATGCGGTGTCGAATGCGCGCCATGACTATATTAATCTCAGAGCTAACAATTGGGGATGCAGAGGAATTTATGGGACTGGAATAGCTGTTCAGAAGGAAAACATAAGGGTTTTGAGCGTAATTCAACTTACAATGGGTCGTTTGGGAGAAATGATACCCATTTCCCACATCCACACAGCTGGGAAACCAACATCGTCTGCCAGTGATGTTGCGAGAGCTCGGCTCCGCAACCTGAGGAGGGCATGAGTAGTTTATCAGGGGAGGGAAGAATGAATTATGGTCTGTGGAGGCCATATCCTTATGCTTGCTGCAAATTTCTCGACTTGAGCACCATAGTAATGGTGCGTGCAAGTCGACAGGAATTTTCCATAAATTGGCCTGGAAGGGGACACGGTTGGCCATGTGGCCAAGCCGCCCGCCGTCCTTCAATTTAATCGCCATTAATTGCATCATGATCACCCACATTTGGGTTATTTTTATAATTTATTATTATTATTATTATAATTAACAATTATATATTAATATATAATAACAATTATTATATATATTTAATAATATAATGATAATCTAATATTATTATGAGCTATTCTTATTATTAATTAATATTACTAATATGATTAGGAGTTTATATTATTTTATAAATTAATATAATAATATATTATAATATAATGGTTGTAATATTTATATAGTTATAATGATCCTAAATAGTTTGGTGTTTAAACAATTATTTATAATAATTATTAATGTGGTTGATATAAGCCTATTGGATATATCAACCACATTGGAAAATAATGGTTGTATATATGTTTTCATATACGCATATCGGGTTTTATCAACCACATTGGTAAATGTGGTTGTGCTAGTTATATATATAATAAAATATAGATAAATTATTGTTATTAAAAATAAAAATAATATATGTATATAAATACAAGATGCATTCGAAATGTATTTATTGAACAGTACCAAATTATTTTGTGTATATTAATTTATTTTCTAAATTCTATTTCTGATTTGAAAATTATACGAGCTCTTCCAAATTCCATACTTTTGTTAGTTGAAATGCAAAGGGCCAAATTACATACTCCACTTTTTTGATTGGTAGTTGAAATTAAGAGTCCATATTCAATGTCGAGAAGGTGGTGTTAGATATGCGTACCATTTTGACGCTAGCGAACTAGAAAGGCATTATTTTATGTATAAAAACATATGACTATGCATCCATTTTAATGTATATTGTTTTATTGTATAAAAACAAAGGACTATGCATCGATTTTAGTGTACTTTATTTTCATTTATTTTTTTAACAATGGATGGTTTTGGTTGAAATCATTATACGAAAATCAACGATGAAACTATATGAAAGATGTTTTTCCATAGAATAGGTTTGAAACTTAATATATACAGTTGTTTGCATTATAAATGTATTTAAACATGAAAACGAGACAAGAAATTTCAGAACTTGTGGAAATAAATGATTTAGGATAAATGAAAATTTTCTTCTTGAGTTTTAAACTTTTGTGGTCATTTTTTGGAAAACTATGACCTGGATTATCCACAGTACTTTGTTCATCAAATCGACATTTCAAACCCCAAAGGGGATCCATCATTAGGATAGAAAATGAGTGATAGATTGAGAGAAGAATTTACTGAATAGGACAAATTCATAGAAACCTATTAAAATTGGCAACTAGGGCCAAACTCCATGTGGATCAGCTTATTTATGACAGCTGATATTTTTATTGGATCCCTCTCGTCGAGAGGTGTAGGATTGATCTAAAGATCATCGAGTTACGATAAGTATTTATGGAGATATGAATTAATTTTGATTATGGAATTATTATCAAGCCGACCAACAACTTGAGTTGGCTCAGAAGCCCAATAGTCGTGTCTATTCATCATCTACGTTTTAGTATAAATATATAGGACTTGAAATCATTTGTTACACACATTTTTGTTATGGGATCTCCTCTCCAAGTCTTGGGTTTTTGGAGAAGGAGATACACTAATGAAGGATGCCCTAATCCAATGTAGATCAAGAAGTCTTATACGTTGTTCATAATAGAGACATATGAGACTTATACGTTGTTCGTTATGGAAGAAACCCTAGATGGAGAAGTCTACATGCAGGCAAAGGAGATACATATACACAACAATGGCGATATATATATATATATATATATATATATATATACACACAGCAATAGAGATCAATGCACGTTGTTCATGATCAGGATATATGCAGATTCGTACACAGGTAATAGTGCCCTAATACGCAGATCAATACGCTGGTAATAGTGCCCTAATACGCAGATCAGTACGTTGGTAATAGTGCCCTAATACGCAAATCAATGCGCTGGTAATAGAGACACATATGCAAAAATATGTATGCACAGTGTGGAGACCTTACACAGTTAATAGAGGGAGACCTTATGCACAATATTCAAGGAATACAAACGCTGTTATAGAGACATGTTGAACGCAGTCAAGGAGGGCTCCATATGCATCATATCCGCAGTCCTAAGTGTTCTCCTCAGGCCTGATCTGCTGTTCTTAAAGAGCCCTCACCCGTAGTTCAACTAGGAGTAATCTGGAACCTAACCTAGGAGGTGTGATGAGGACGCTGTAGCAGCCCAATCACAGTGAAACGATAATGATGTATATGGGCAGCATGCTAAATATGGACAGGATGATATATATGGGCAGCATGATATATATGTGCAGCATGATGAATATGGACATCATGATGAATATGGGCAGCATGATTTATATGGACAGCATGATGTATGAGCTATTGTGGATGGGAAACAGCATGATGTTGTATGAGATCATGGACAGCATGATGTGTGGGCAGCATGGTACAGTACAGTGCAGCACTATGGCATAACATCATGATATATGGGCAAGATAGTATGATGCAGCTTGATGGTACTACACAGTAAGGTGCAGCAAATGGACGAGATGCAGTTGAAGCAGAATGTCTTCAACTGATCTCATCGTTATAGGAGATGATCTATGCTTAGATCTAGATAAGTCAAAGTATTGACTTCTATTGTAAATGTACTCTCTCTCTCTCTCTGCTGAACTTTGAAGATAAAAGAAGATTTTATCAAAGGGTTTCCCCACACATTGTGGGGTTTGTCCCTGGCTCGCGCCATATCTTCTGTCCTCTTGTCTTGGCTTGTCTTCTGCGTTTTATATCTATGTTCTATCTGCAGTTTATCATAATGCTGATGTAATTGCCAATTGTGAAAATTTAAATAAATTGCTCTAGCATAGAACATACCTAAATTTAACAAAACCAAATCTAGGAAGTGGGTTTGGGTCAATGCCAAACAATATCTGGACATTTTGAAATGAATACTAGCCCATCTAAAAGGGAGCAGACAAAGAAAAACAGTCTCAAAGGGAAAGTACTTGGGCCCTTTGCAATAAGCAATATTTAAACAAGTCCCTTTTGCAATCATGTGGCAACAATAGACCCAGAGGAAAAGTCATTGATGATTCTGCCTTCTATAGTCTCACATCCACACCTCCTACTTGGTCATATGATTTTTAGGTGAAAGAATTGTCAAGTGCCAAAAATACGTTAGAGGTTTTAAAAGCTAAAGAGCAAGAAAGAGATCATTCAATTCATGTAATAACAACTGAAAACTAGGCTTTAGCAGAAAACAATAAAGTTTTGAAGGAGGAAGTGGCATTGCTATAGGAATCTCTCCTACTAGGGAAGAGAAAATCGCATGAAGGAAAATGTGCAAAACATGAAGCAATTTGTAGTGGAGAGTACAAAGGTGATGAATGCAAAACCAACCCAGGATAAATGGAAAGTGGTTGCGCAAATAGACAACGATGAAGGGACACCAAGAGAAGAAAGGAAAGTGGGCTCCACAAAAGTTTCCAAAACGCGGCCTCAAGTTATTAGAAATTCTGCTAATAGGGAAGGAGAAGCAAACATTCAGGTTGGAAACATGTAATCTAGAGAAAGAAAGGAAAGACAAAAGAGAGCAACATAGATAATTATTAAAGGGGTGAAATACTATGGGAGAAATGAATCTACTCTTGACCTTGCAAGAGACTTCTTGAAAGACAAGCTTCTATGGCAAGGACAAATATGCCAAGCATGGAGAGTAGGTAAGTTTAATGGTGAGAGAGCTAGGCCCATAAAAATCATCATGCCTATCTTGCGTGATAAATATATCATTCTAAGCAAGAATAAATTTTTGATGGGTTCTCGCTTTTTTCTAGAAAAAGGATTTAACTGTAAGACAATAAGAGGAAAAGAGGGAGGGAATGTCAAAGGTTAGGTTAGCAAGAGATAAGGGAAATAGAGCATGGATATATAAAGGTAAAGTTGTGATAGCATGATTTGGACCTCCTTCCAAAATAGGGTAACAAGATGATAACAAAGAAGAGGAAACAAACACTTTAGGAGGAAATTAGGAAGCATGGTCACTATGGACAAGCATGGACAAAGACTAAACTCTGAGTTTTGCATGTAAAAAAAAATAGCGATTGAGTCATACCGAGGTGTTGACGATGCTGGAACCGCAAACATGTCAGGGGATCTCCCCAGTAAGAAGTCCCAACTAGACCTCAGACCGTTTGGTGTAGGAGTCCCAACAGTGGGGTAGTACGATATTGCCTTGACTGCGGTTACACGCAGAGGTAAGTAAGATTTCCTTGTTGGTAGCAAGGGTGTGACATGCGCAACAAGTCAAGGAAGGTGCATGAATGACTCTAACACACGGAACAGGGGATGAGTGCGCCCCTTAAAAACCTGTGACAACACACAGCTTGAAAGGAAACACAAGAGTAGAGATACATCAAAAAATGGAAAGAAGGTTAGCCAATGATCCAAAGTGATGGTTAAACCAACATCACATCTCGATAAGATTCATACAAACATATATAACAAAATCCATATATACATGCATAAACAACAACTACATATATCATTATAGTAACCAACATAGCTTAAATACAATAACAACATATGCATGTAATGTGCTCACTCTGTTATAATAAGAAAGTGAAAGATCCAATCATACATACAACCACTAGTCCCGACAACAAAACGTTACAGTCACTTCCGCCTTCTTCTCCAAAGAGATATACTAGCTTTGAACTCTAGAGAAGCCAAGGCTCATTACAATACAATCTAGTTTCTCTAAGATGCACTTATGGGAAGTTTGGCTCCTAAAAGCCTCTACAATGAGGTTCTATAAATAGCAAAGGGAGGGGTAACCTTGACATTCCCCTTTGTGTCTCTTCGCCTGCCCTCATGACTCTTCAACTACTACATGATTGTTACACTCTACTAGCGACACTTGGTCTTTCACTTTTACAAGATGTTACACTACAATATGCACATGTACCCATCTAAGAAAAAATAGGATTGAGAAATCCATGCAAGCTACCACTAAGACTTGGAGAACTGTGGGAAGACCAACTCTTCAACATCCTTGCGATGATTGACGATAGCGAACTAATGCCAAGCTTTGTAGTTCGTGGTGGTGTCTACATGCTCAATGGTGACATCCTGTTGAAAGTGAATTCTTGCTTTCATTGCATCTTGGTACACTGATTTGACACCTGTGTCCAACTTTTCTGATGACGTGCGCATCAGAGTCTTGAGTGCAGCCGGACCAACAGCATACTAATGCACAGTGTCTATGCTGATATCCAAGTCTGCGCTGGTGGCTACGCCCATTAACTCATCAAAGTACATGTCAATATCTGGTTCGACTTGGTTCTTTGTCTTCGACTCAGTGTATGTTCCAATTAATGGGATCATGTGCATGTGCACAATGACCATGCTCCTGAACACTCGTGCATGTGAAGCCTGCAAATTGGTGATGAGCGACAGGAGTTCCTCATAGTTCCAGATCTGACTCCGTATGTGTGCCTTCAACTCTACCGCCTTGGGCTTCATCATCTTTGGCAAGTGTAATGGGGATCCTTTGTACCTCATTGTCCATGTTTGCATGCAATGAAGAGTAGTGTGCAGATTTGGCAAGATTCGTGCTCTCCTAGCACAACGCTACTGCCAACAGTTGAGATGGAAAATTGACTTATGCACGGTGACAAATCTGGAATACAACATTCGCATGACTGCTTTGAGAGACGATACTTCATCCAATATAGCTCTCCTAAACTCTATTGTGGTAGATGTTGTAACCTGTTCTCATCCCTAGTTGGCTGCTTATAACTCCTTAGCCATGCACACGTTCTCAACTATCAAGAATTTAACACTCGAGCTGGTGGCTTTGGCATATTCTCTTGTAGCATCAACCAATGCTTTTGGATGCTTGCAAACATCGGATATGATCACTCGTTCTTCAAACTGTGTAGGCGATATGTGGACATCTAGAGTAGGAACGTTGCGCGACTGCACAACTTTGTGTTGCGACTTGTCAAAATATATGGTGTGCATCTCCGCCTCTGTATTGTCTTCAAGGATCTCTATGCCTCCTTGATCACTTGGGACTTTCTCTGCTTTCAGATCTAGTGAAGCCGATGGGGTGACCTCTTAGTTCCGAGCATGAGGTCAATATCCTAATTTGATTATGGCTGGACCATATCCATGTCCATCTGCTCTAGCATATGTTCAATCTCTTGATCTAAGTCCTACTCCTGCAACTGCTCACCCTGTGTACTTTATGCCAACCACTCGGATGGGTCTATCACTTGTATGGGTGTAGTTTCATCAATCTGTGCATGATGCGCCTCCTGTTGTACCAATTCCTACTGCACTTCCTTCTCACTTTTGTGCATCTCCTGTTCTTCCTTGAGTTGTCGCTTCAACTCCTGGAACTACTTTTCTATTTCCTCCATCCTATGTTTCTCCCTTAGCCTGTACACAATCCTCTTGTCGCACTGTCACTGCTTAGCCTCAATCTCCAAACTTGATTTCAACACATGTGGATCTGCTTTGAACTTTGTTCTGCCTCTATACTATCAACAACCTTTCTGTTGCCTTTGTCATGTGCAGGTATTCTACCCTCTGCCTCTATTGATGATGTTTCTCTCTGAGATGTTGCTTCCCTCTACTTTTCTAACCACTCTACAACTATTCCAATTGGTTCATTGAGCCTGGAGGAGTGATAACAATATCTCCATGGGTCTTCCTCAGGCCAATGACACGCCCTGTGGATCCAAGGAAATTGCACTCTCGCACAATGGTCCTTCATTGAGAAATGCAGGTCATACGGATTGAAGCTTTTGATGCCAAAGGTGAATCTCTTGAACTCCTCCTTCTTGGCCTCAGCATGCTTGAGATTCAATATCTCATACAACTCGATCTGGAAAGGAAGAGTGGGCCAAGGTGCCTTCTTCTTCCTATGCAGTTTTGCTGACAACCTTGTTGAGATGTGATATGACATTTCTTGCATGACGAGCTTGTCCATGGAAAAATTTGGTGAAATGTGCAGAGCCTTTTCTGCGCTGTACATCCATATGAAGGTTGCAAGGGGTGAGGCATACCAATATCTTATGTCGATCAATGCCTCTATCGCTTCCCGCGACATGCAAGGTAGATCTTGCTCAAATATCATTTTGTACACTGGGTTGACAAAGTGGTTTGAAAACAGTGTGATAACTCTATGGAAGTTGCATTCGAAGAACAATCTGCAATAAGTGTGCACAGAGGTTTCTGAAGGTGTCCATGCCCAACCTAAGCTTGGGAATTGCTGACGGGCACAGTCTACATCCAGAATGTAAGTGAACATGTATATCTCTGCTTGCTGACCCTTGGGCATATGTCGAGATTTTGCCACCTATTCCTTCAACCTGAGAGCCAACATGTCAGACCAGTTGCAAGGTATTCCTTCCCTGTCCAGTTGGTCCAACACAACCACCCAATTCTGTGGGATGTTCTATGTGCTCTCTTGGTTGTATAAGTGGCATGCAAAGATGACCAATTACTGATATGCCTTCCATAGTATTTTCATCTTGTAAACTAGGCTTGGTGTTTTCTTGAACTTGTTTGTCTCTTTAACCCAACTCTTCAAGATATCTCTTAAGTTTGCATTGTTGTTGGGTTTGTTGAAGGGTTTATCCTTTGTGATCACCAGTTGAGGAAAGTGATACATCTCTTGAAATTCCTTTGCCCTGAAGGTAGCATGCTATGCTCCACTAGCATTACTAAATGCCATTGTCTCATGATCAGTGTACTAGACAATCCAGTGGATCATGTTTGCGCATGGAAATGCGGGATACCTCCATGCAATCCGGTACAAGCCAGACTTATGAATGTTGACATAGATCCTTCGGTCTTCCATATCTTCCTCAAATGTGCCTAATAAGGTGTTGTTGATATCCTGACATTTCATCTTGATATCTTTGTCTATGAACGACTTGGTGTCTTCGTAGATAGGCAACCTCATAGACAGTTTCTCAACTGCATCTTCAGTTGCACTTCCAACGATCTCCTTTGACCCTGCTTTGTTGGAGGCCATTAAACCTGTACTTTTGAGAGACAAATGAACACTTGCGATATCTAGAGACATAGAAACACTCATGGCAAGAAATCTGTCAGTTCAAAACCAAAACAACTTTGAGGACCAACATGCAACATACCCAGGTGACTAACTTGGAAGATTGCACAATTTTCACTGGGAGGCTGGGAGACGGACTGCCAAAATTGCGCAAGGCATAGTTCGGGATTTCAGGAGGCTGAATAACTGATTAAAATGCGCAATGCATAGTCCCGCCTAGCTAGCTGAGGACAAAAACTACACAATTCATAGTTACAGTCAGCAAGGACATGCAAACTCAGTAAACTGCATTACACAATTTCTGGGGCCAACAGGGCACTGCCTTCTGTAATTGTGCAAAGCAAGCCTGGAGGCCAGTGTTGGGCTAGATTTGTGCAGTTTCTTGAGGGCATGAAGAGTCTTCACTCAAAAAAATGTGCATTGCTAGCTGGGCAAGGAAAGGTCCAAGCCAAAGGTAGCCCAAATCCACTGACAAATGTATATTAAATAATTTTTTTATACAAATATGTCAAAATGAAATTGTGTACTTTTCAATTTTTAAAATTTAAAGGGTGGTTACATTGCAACCTTATAAAATTTCAATAAAATTTAGTAAATAAAGAAACATTTTTTTCAAACTCATTAAAAAAAAGGGAAACATATGCTTCTTCTATTTATTAGATTATCTTCAAAAACATTTGGACTTATACCATTGAAAATATAAATCTATTTTCATGATGGAAAAGGCTTTTTAGTTTTCATTTGTTTGTTTGTTTCTTCAATTTGAAGCAAAGCTATTAGAAATTTATATTTTAACTCTCAAATTTGTAATAAAAATATAAGTGTTTAAATTATTGAAGAGGTCAGGATCATTGCAAGAATTGAACATTTTCATTACCTTAAGTTTAGGAAAGCCTTGGAAATTGAAATGAAGCATATTAGTCTACAATAAGACAATAGTTGAGTATTATGAGGTGTTGGATCCTTTGTTTTCCTTGGTTTAGTTTTTTTTAAGTATTATTATTATTAATTACTTTATTAGTATTATTATTATTAATTACTTTATTTCTTTGTTATTATTATTTATTAGCTTTATTGTTTGGACCAATTAAAGTTGACTATACTTGAGTGTGTAAACTTTTGTGATTAATAGTGATTTTTCTAGCTAATTTTTGGTTAAATCACATCATATTATTTTTTTTTAGTTATTTCTACAAGGACCTTCTTTTTGATTTAAATATTAATATTAATAATTGTTATTTTTAATTATTTCTATAGGATCTTCCTTTTGATCTAAATATTAATAAGAATAAGAATAAAATTAATGTAATTCATGATTTCCGTTAATTTATTTTTAAATTTGTCATCACTCTATTTTTTCTTAGTGTTATTTATTTTATTTACTTTATTATTGAACATATTATTAATTAATTTTATTTATTTCTATATCACCTCTTTTGATTAAAATATGAATAGTCTTGATTATAAAGGGAATTAAATATAATTTAATTCATTATTTATAGATATTTGTCATTTTTTACTAAAAAATTGTTTATTAATAAATAATATTTTTTAGTCAAAATTGGTTATATTATAAAAGCTAGAAACATCCTCTATATCTATTTTAATTTGATGCGAAGACTTGGTTCTTTATCTAGTCCTGGAAATGAACCACACTTAATGGTTCGAAACGTGTCGACAAAATATTTCTCTTATATCAACCTAAAGATTTCTCAGCATAAAAATCACTTCATATCAGCGATTTCCATAAAAGCAAAAGCATTAGAAATTTATATTTTAACTCTTAAATTTTAATAAAAAAATAAGTGTTTAAATTATTTAAATTTATTTAAAAAATAAAAATTCAAACAAAATCACTTCATATCAACTATTTTCTTAAAAGCAAAGCCATTAGAAATTTATATTTTAACTCTCAAATTTTTAATAAAAAATAAGTATTTCAATTATTTCAATTTATTTTAAAAATTACAAACATTAAAAATTCTTTAATTAACCATATCTATAATACCAAACAAAATCTTTGTTTATTTGTTAATTAAAAATTTCGTACTTAAAGTTAAATCAAATTTACAACTAAATATTTTATGTTTAAAATTTCCATGATTTCTAATTAACATGTGAAATAGAGAGTGTTTTTAACATTAATAGAACCTTGAAAATCTAAAGTACACATTTTTTTTATGGATAATAAAATTGAAAATCCTAAGCACATTTTTTTTCATGGATAATGAGATTGCAACTCCCAAATACAAGAAGAGTCTCCCCAATCTAAAATCACTTTAATTAACCCTAACCATCCATCCGAATTAACCCTAACCATCCATCCGAATTAAGAAATAGGTACCATTAAACTGTTGGGACAACCCTACTATGTCTTATTAAAACCCCATACCACGTCCGGTTAAATCCGTTAGTTCATTGATACCATTCCTGGTTCTCTACAAATAAAACATCATAATACCATATCTTTAGTAACCCTTTTTCAGAGAGTAATTGCTTGTTACATTATTAAACAAAATAAAAATAATTCCTTATTTTTTAGGATTTTTTTGGAGACTAGATATACTACTTCCTTTCTAAATTTTGGTTAAATTTTGGTTAAACATGGACATGCTCATTTTTAAAGAAGTTTTACTAGCGTCAAATTATTTTGATAAAATATATATGTTTCACCGTGAGGAAGTATGCATAAATACTGGGATGGAAGAAGGAAATTTACTTATTGTAAATTTAAGTATGGTTGATTGCAAACTCCTAAATCTTGTTGGTTTCAACGAAAATGGTGAGGGTGACTTCAACACCACAGAGAATAGGAAATTTGAAGGATTTTTTTAGTAGTCCATGTCCACTACTAGGGTTTTGAATGCATTTTAGCTCCAACTTCGTTTCCATTTTGAGTATTTTCCACAATAGATAAATGTTTATCTAGAAGTTTGAGTAATTTGCATTATCTTTAGAGCTGGAACTAGATTTATGGTCTAATTTCAATGCACTTCTACTTAGAAGTTTGAGTAATTTGCATTATCTTTAGAGCTAGAACTAGAACTATGGTCTAATTTCAATGCACTTCTGCTTAATTGTGGATCACAGAATCGAGATATGCAATCTTCTTGTAGTTGAAAGTTGATGAAGCCAATGAAAACTCATCATGTATTCTTAATTGGAATGTCAACATCAACGTAAAGACTTTGCCGTTGTCAATAAAGTGCAAAGCAAATGTATGAGCTTCTATAGTCTTACCAATGACATTGCTTGTAAATTTGAGTTATGAAATGAAAACAAGGTCCAGCTTCTAGGGATACCCACAAATTTATTTGAAAACCCTTCACAAGACATTTTGTTATATTATTTAATTTTTTTTAAAGCTAGTATAAATCAAAATTAACATTATTTTATTTTTATGGTTAATTTAACATTATTTTATTTTTATGGTTAATTTTGGCCTTGCACTTTAGGATGTGCTAGACCCCCCTTGACGATCCGTCAAGTGTTCGATTTTGAACCTTGCTGGATAGACATGTATTATACATTTATAAGGAAGTTTTATTAGTAACAAAATGGTTAAAGTATTAAGTAATTGGAATTTTTTATTAATAAAATAATAGTTAAATTATTAAATAATAGAATTTAAAAGAAATATATAATTATTGAGTTTCTAATATATTGAAAATATTGATAGTCTTTACCACTTTGTCACTAGAGAAACCAAATCAGTAACATAAATTTAATTTTTTTAATTGTTTCTATTGTTCTTAGAGTATTGATCTAAGAGCATAAATAGAAAGACAAAACTACAAGGACAACACTGCACAAGACAATAAACATAACCACATTGAAAAATAAGATATTGGATTGATCGAGAGCCTCGAATTTTCTCTTCTAGTTAGATTATGTGGTTGATCAAGTGACTAAGGATCACCATTAGTGATTTGCTTGTGAGGGGTCGGTGCGAGTGATTTTCTTGGTCAGCAGAGCGACTTCCCTATTTACACTACCATTTTTTTCCAGGAGCTCAACCGTGCAAATGATAAGTTCCTATTGAGTGCCATATCTTTCGGTGAATACTCTTCCCATGAGAGTTTTAACATGCCAATACAAGTTAACAATTTTCATATAAGCATATGCTCTAGCTCTGGTGGAATTGCCAACATCAGGGATCCAATCATTGTTCTCTCGCTCTGCATGAGTGTTTAGAATAAGCCTATGAGGTTGCTTGACTTTCTTTTCTACATCTGAGATTTTCCTCTAGATGAATTTAGGCATAATATGTCTATAACACTCCATAGCGGCTCCAGTAGACAAATGAGTGTGGGTTCCTCTTAGGGTAAGGGGTGGTAAAGTTGAGAGAAGAGGGAGCCCTAGGTTTTCCTCCTTGGCTATAATGTGAGGGTCCAACCAACCAATGTCGAACCATTATGGAGAAGGGAGCGACAACATGGGATATCAAATAGGCAAGGGTAAGGCAAGGATAAAGGGAATGTAGCACAAATAGGAGGAGGGATGAGAGATGGGTAAATATAACATTAAAGAAGGAAAAAATAGGAAAGTATGGTTAGAAACAAAACAGAGAGTCAAATGCAAGTCCAATAACTAGCTAGGAAGGGAGGAAAGCTCAGATAGAGGCCAACAAGAGATACCCCCCCAAGAAAACACGAACAAGGAAGGGGATAGAGGACTAGAAATCTTAAAAACATGAAAAGGATATTGAAGAGAACATAAAACGATGCAAATCCTAAATTAGATGTGGGGAAAGTATGAACAGGTCAAACATCAATAAAAAATATCTACGGAGAGGAGTGACACACAAGAATCGAGAGAGCCTCATCGCTGTCAACTCAAGATCATGGGTCACATAGTTCTTCTTGTGCTCATTTAGTTTCCTTTACTCGTAACATACCACCTATCCCTTCTGCATAAGGACTCCACCAAGTCCTCTCTTGCAAGCATCTATACACACCACAAACCCTTTGTTTGAATATGCAATCTTTAGAACTGGAGAATTTGTAAGCAACTGCTTCCACTGCTCAAAACTTGCTACACATTCCTCTATCCATTCAAATTTCTTACCTTTCCACTACAATAATGTGAGAGGATATGCAATCAATGAGAAGTTCCTAATGAACCTCTTATAGTAACATGCTAACCCCTTAAATGATCTAACCTCAGCGACATTAGCAACCAATGAATACAATAGAAAACTTCTCCAAATAAGGATGCAACACACTATTCATCAAGAACATGAAAGAAGTTGGAGCATTAGTTAAACCAAAAGGAACTACAACAAACTCATAATGCCCATACCTGATCTAGAAATAAGTATTGTAAATGTCCTATTCCTTAATGTGTACCTAATGATATCCTGATCTCAAATCAATCTTCAAGAACATTGCTACTCCCTTCAGCTGGTCAAACAAATCATCAATCCTTGGCAACATATACCTATTCTTGATGGTTACCTTGTTCAATTGCCTATAATCAATGCACAATCTAAGAGTAGCATTCTTCTTCTTCACAAACAATACTAGTGCACTCGACAATTATATAGTTGGCCTAATGAATCCTTTGTCAAGAGTTTCCTTCAACTAAAACTTCAATTCCACTAACTCTGGAGTGCTCATCTTGTATGGTGCCTTTGATGCTCGTGTTTCCCTTGGTACCAATTCAATAGAAAATTCCACTTCTCCGTGAGGTGGTAACTTTGAAATCTATGGGGGAAATACATCCTAAACCTGATCAAGAGCTATGTACCTGTTCAAGACTTCTACATCCTTAACATCCTTACCTTTATCAATGGAAATATGTACTACAAATAATGCACACCCTTTCCTACGACTGCATTTTTTCTGCAGATTTATAACCAATCTAAATTATGTAGTCGTCTTCTTACCCTGCAAGATTCTCTGTTTTCCATTTTCATCCAAGCACTTAATAGCCTTGTCATAAAAATTTACCTTGGTTTTGTGAAGATACAACCAATCTATACCAAACAACATATTTTATGGTCCAACAGAAGAATATTCAAATGCACTGATGTAGGCATACCATTCAACACAAATGCACAATCTCTTACCCAAAGTGTTGAAAACTCAACAAGAAATTCCTATTTTAATTTTCCCTTGAATTGAATTAGGAGAAAATTGTAATTCCACATCACAAGACAATAAGAATGTGTTAACTAAGTTAATTTCACTTAGTTACCTCAATTAATTCGAGTTGAGGGACTAACTTGAGACATGTAGATTGGTTCCTAAATTTTAGGAGCCTAGGTTGAGTTTAATTTGAGTTGTAATAATTTAATTCATGTAAACTGAGTTAAAGTCAATTAAACTAGTTCCAACTAATGGAGGAACTAGTAGGAGGTCTCGCAGTGGGGTGCAGCTTCAATGTTTAACTAGTTAAATGATACATTAGACATAATTAACTCTTGCATGTAGATAATTCGAGTTACCCAGTTGAGTTTGGAGTTCAAGGAGAGTGTGCTGCCAGTTGTATAATTCTTTGAGTTGTATAGGTGGTGCATGCAGTCAGAGAAGGGCCTATAGGGATTGCACAATTCAAGATTGAGATTTCCATAATTAATAAGGGGCTAATTCCCAAGGAAACAATGCAAGAAAATAAGAGCTTGGTAGGCAGTAGAATTGGTGAAGTATTGATGAGAGTAGCTTGTGAAGTAATGAGATACATTTTACTCGTACAGAGATTATTTAGGCTTGAACAAGCATTATATTACTTCTCTATTTTCTCACTAATGCAATACAGATAGGAATGGGTTTTGAGCAGTTTCTTTTCCCTTAGATAAATCTCTGAGCATATGTGATTGAATCTTGTCTCATGTTTATGTTTTGATTTCTCGATCAATTAATTATTTCTGCTGATGAGTAGAGTAGATTCAAGTATTTTATTTTAGCATATTACATAAGAGGTTTGAATCTATAAGAAATTTATACATGTTATCAAAGCAGGAATCACATTAGAAGAGAAGAGAATTCAAATTTTTTGTAGGAGGTACGAATTATAAGATCAGTGTTGTAGGTTTCCTTGAATACTAAGAATATGACTTGCACCTATTCAAGATTGCATATGCTCTGGGAGGAACTACAATTTTTTTGGCATGTAAGACCCATATGGAGGAAGTTTTAGACGATAACAAGCTACTATATTACATCAATACAAATGTAGTTAAACCCTCAACATATGATTCCAAGGATCTCTCTCTATGGAAGAATGATGTGGCTAAAGCGAGGAGAACCATATTAGATGGAGTTTGAGATCATATTGTCTCAAATATTCATGGGAAAGAAACTCCATTCGCTATGTGGAAACCACTAACCAACTTGTTTGAGACCAACAATGACCAAAGGAAGCTGACACTGAAGGAAAAGATTCATAGCCCCGAGATGGAAAAGAATGACACAATTCTGCAATACCTAAGCAAGTTTACACAATGTCGTGATGAACATGGTAGGGTCAGTGTGACTATCCCTGAAGAATATTTGGTAGTGCTAGCTCTATTGGGTCTTCCCAAGAGCTGGAATATTTATCATGATTATGTGAATGGTAGAGACAAACTACCGAGTTGGGAGAGGTTATGGTCTGATCTAGTGCAGGAAGAAATAAGGAAGGACAACCCAGATGGGACCTCATCCAAAGAAGAGGAAGAGGACATTCCATTAGTCATAAAAGGAAACAAATCCAAGGGAAATAAGTTTCAAGGCCAAGAGGGAAAGAAGAAAGACTTGTCCAACATCAAGTGCTTTCACTTTCATGACTTTAGGCACTATGCCACAAAATGTCCACAGAAGAAGGAAAGCAAGAAGGATGCTGCAGTAAAAGTAGCAAGTGAAGTTCTAGCTTCACAATTTGAGCTTGATTTTACTCTCATTGCATGCATGGAAAGCATAGTAATGGGAAGCACGTGGTATCTTGACAGCGGTGCCTCATTCCATATGATGGGGAATAGAGATCTCGTCAATGACTTGGAGGAGAAAGACATCAAGAAGAACATTGAGTTTGGAGATGACATGGGGTATAACACGACCAATATTAGTACAGTTAATTTTCAAAGGGATTTTGGCTCCCCTGTCATACTCAAGGATGTGATTTTTTCTCCGGGTCTAAAGAATAATGTTGTTTCCATCGTGGTATTGGAAGACAATGGCTACACTATGATATTTAGCAAAGGAAAGGTTCTCCTTAGACACATTGCCTTAGATAGGTGAATCATATCAGTGTTCAAGTCAAGAACCTGTATTCACTTGAGGTTGAAGATTCATGCAAATCCTTGAGGAGAAAGGCAAAGGTTAGAGACTTGGTGGCTAAGAAGGAGCATAATTTACCACTCAAAATGGAGCCTCAGGAGCAGGCTTAACATGTTGTGGAGAAACCATAATTGGAGAAGAAAAGAGGAGACAATGTGGAAACATCCACTCAAGAAGAGACCTCCGGTAGGGGGAAATTTCGAGCTAAGTGGGAAGAGGGAGCACATGCAACCATACCTCTAGGTGTGAGGTGAGGTGATGTGAAGCAATAGTCCCAAGAGTTGCCAAACTTTGTGCAAGGTCTATTGAGGTGTTTTTGTCTCATGGATCATTAACTTGGTATGGGGGGGCACAATATTAATTAGCAGAGGGATTAATGTGAATCAGATACTGAGGAGTGCAAATAAGTGTTGGCAACAGAGCAAGAGGCTCAGTCGTAGAGTCAACGCTGACACAACTTTCCTAGTAGACAATTGTAGATTGATTCAATGATTATTTTTATTTATTTTTGGATGCTTTTCAGTTGCATATGTTGCATTATCAATAGCAACAATGAGAAGTGTTTCATGTTGTACATTCCAAAGGTGTTGGATCGATGTAAATGTTAATCCCTTTCTTGCTGAGAGGGAGTGTTGAAAATACAACAAGAAATTCCTAGTTTAATTTTCCCTTGAATTAAATTTTGAGAAAATTGTAATTCCACATCACAAGACAAGAAGAATGTGTTAACTAAGTTAATTTCACTTATTTGGCCTAGTTAATTAAATTTGAGGGCCTAGCTCGAGTCATGTAGAGTGGTTCCTAAATTTTAGGAGCCCATGTTGGGTCTAATTTGAGTTGTAATAATTTAATTTAGTTAAAGTTAGTTAAATTAGTTCTAATTGTTGGGGGAACTAGTAGGAGGTTTAGAAGTGGGGTGCAACTTCAGTGTTCAACCAGTTAATTGATAAATTAGCAATAATTAACTCATGCATGTAGAGAATTCAAGTTACCCAATTGAGATTGGACTTCAAGGGCAATGTACTATCAGTTGTATAATTTTCCGAGTTGTACAAGTGGTGCATCCAGTCATAAAAGGACCTATAGGGATTACACATTTCAAGATGGGGTTTTCCCTAATTAATAGGGGATAAATTCCAAAGGAAACAACAAAATTGAATAGGAGCTTGGCAGGAAACATAATTAGTTAAGTATTGACCAAAGGAAGCTTGTGAAGTAGTGATATAGATTATAGTTGTGCAGAGATTATTCAGGCTTAAACATGCATTGCATTTCTTCTCTATTTTCTAACTAATGCAATACAAATAGGAAGGGATTTTGAGCAGTTTCGTTTCCCTTAGATAAATATCTGAGCATATGTGATTGAATATTGTCTCATGTTTATGTTGTGATTTCTCGGTCGATTAATTGTTTCATTGATGAGTAGAGTAAATTCAAGTCTTTTGTTTTAGCATATTACATAAGTACTTTGAATATACAAGGAATTTCTACATAATGATGAACTTTATTCTTAGTACATGTAGCCAACTACACTAACCAAGACTCTGCATGCAGTTTTTTATTCAAACCACACTTATCCACCAAGTCAATATTAACATAACTATAATTAGATCCAGGGTCAATCAAAATAGAAGCAACTTGATCACAAAGCTTACAATCCATCTTGATAATAAAAGCCTAGTGATTTGCCTACCTGTTATCCAATGATGTATAGATGTGAGGAATGCTCTGTTCAACATCCCCAACTATCTATGATTCATGTGCATTGTATATCTGAGGCCTACAACCCTAATATGATGGGAAATCCTGATTGAGATGTTCCTTGCCACATATCCAACACTGCAATTGTCCCTTACCCTCACCTTTATTCTGCTTCCCTCCAAGCTATGACTCATTTCCTTGTTTGACTATATTAAACTTCTTATAAGGAACTCCATTCTCTTTCTCACCTGCATCCTGAGGTCTTGTTTGCTTCAGTGGCCACTTTCCCTTAGATTTGTATTTCCCTTTCCAACCTTGTTGAGACTTTGTCTTACACTTTGATTGCTCATAACATCTTTTCAACTTTTTGATGGATACCAACAGCCCATTGATGAATCTCTAAATCTTTTCTTTCTCCTCCTTCAAATAAGGAACATACCTCAATAACTCCAAGAATCTACTAGTATACTCCTCCTCAATTATAGATCCCATCTTCAACTCATAAAATTATTTTTCCCTGTCATCATATTATCTCTTAAATAGATACTTCTTCTTGAAATGTATTTAAAACTCCCTCCAAGTCAACTCCTCTTCTTGAATGTCTCTGACATTCTTCACGTCTTCCCACCACATGTTTGCTTTACCTTTAAGACTGAAGCTAGCTATCTTGGCTTTCATGTTCTTTGAATAGTCATGCAATCTAAAGAACTTATTCATCCGAAGCAACCAAGATTTTTCATCTTGTGACTTCTTTATTTCTCCATCAAATGTAGGTGGCTTGTCTTTCTTGAACTCATCCGGAAAATATCCCTTGTCACTCCTCCTATAAGGATGATAGCAATGATGACCATGGTACATGTCTGAAGCAGAACTAGAATAATAACCATGTCCACTGCCTCTCCTATTAGGTGTGTCCAAGAATCTGCCATCCATGATGGTATCATCCATGTCCAACTTGTGTCCATCATGAGATCTACTAACATATGCTCCATTAGTCATGTCCTCTTGTCCATAACTGATGCTAAGAGGTTCTTGTCTCTACAAGTTTGAGAAACTCTAAAGGATAACTGCATTGACCTCTATTTGTTTCTCCTATTACATAACTTTTCTTGTGATTTAATGATTCTAACATTATTTGCTTTGCAAATTCTTATTTATGCCTTCAAAGTTCTCAAAGTGTCTACTATGTTAGGGGAGTACTCATCACCATGTTGCTCATATGATCTATAGGGAGAATCTCTTGAACTATAATCCACCATTTTTTTGGTCATATTTAATCTTCTTCTTCATGCAAGTATATCAATTTATCTAAACCAAAATATAAACATAACCAATATACCTTAGTATAGTTTAGGGGAGGATATTGCATCTGCAAGATCAACCAAATTAGAATAGTACATGTATAATCATAATCATAAGAGTATATATAAATCATCTTAATCATCATCCCAATTAGCATGCATGCTACCACAAACAATACCACCAGTTGGAATCATCATCCCAATTAGCATGCATGCTACCCCAAACAATACCACCAGTTGGACATAATGCATGCATATAAACAACACATCCCAACAACAACTTCATTAGCTTCTATATGAAAACACAACTGTAACAATGACCATCACCATGTATACACATCAAGCACATATACAACCTACATGCATGCATGACAAACACATTCTGTCCATCTAGTCCAAGGGGTGAACCATGCTCTGATACCACTCTGTAACACCCTCCTCCCAAACTTACCCAAGCTTGTCTATCCACTCGAATAAATATGTGATGAATAGTTACTATGATATGATTCAAATCCCTAAGTGTAATTAAGGAAGTGAAATCGTTGAACCAAAACATTACAAACCTTACTTAGGTGCTACAGGACCCCAAGGAGCTAACTTACCACCCGAAGTGCCCAACACCGATAACTTAGCTTCTCATGGAACTAAACCCCCAGCCACTCCAATAACAAAGCCTCCATGTGACTAAAACCCACCAGCCACTACCACGGGCCTACTCCCCAATGCCTGTAGTCCTTTTCTACCAGTTTTGTGCTAGTGACCATGAGATCTAAGCCATGTTTTTAGGGTTAGGACCCACACCTCTACCCAGAACTTAATGAAACTCTCAGAAATGATAAATAACAAGAAAAAGATGCCTCTAATGCAAAAATTGAATAAGGATTGACCTGACTCATCCTAACCATGAAAAACATTTTGTCAAACACATCATGAACATGTAATGTACAGGTCATAACTACACATTTGAAAATAGGGGCCTCATACTTACATGAGATTCATCAAGAAGGTTTGATGCACTCTCATAATAGTTGCATTGTCATCTATTAGGCCATTCATTCATTAAAATTTCGTCTACTAACCAAAACATGATGAGAGCCATAACTCAAGTCTGTCATAAACCATGCTTATAACCAACATATGACCATAATATTAACATTGATAGAACAACCATTAAAGACACATAATAACAAGTATAATTACTCATGAAATATAAGAGGAAATATCTCTTATTAACATGTGGAAAAGATAACCAAGTGAGGGACTTCCACGTACCACCCGGCCATAGATTGGGTTGAACAAAATTTTTCTTTCAGTCAATCACTTCTGTGCCATATTCTAAGAATGAATGTGAGACTCATAAAAAAACCAACTAGGTATTCTTAGGCTTTACCATGTATCCCACCATTACCGGTGAAGGGATTCTTGGGCTCAAAACCCTCATTTATACAATCATGATTTATTGTGTATCCCGCCATTACTAGTCAAGCGATTGCTAGGCCTAAATAAAGAACATACACTATAGGATTTATCGTAATCCTGCCATATACCAATAAAGGGATCATTATGCCATAAACAAGCATGAATTCCTCTAGATCTCTCCACATAAACCATGAGGAATTCTCCCATCTCCACCCTCAGGATTTATCATGTATCCCTCCATTTAACAGTCAAGGGATTCTTAGGACTTCGAGAATTTTCCTAATACCACCCCACTCAGTTTCGAAACCATCCGGAAATCCATATCAACCAGGTAAAAGAACCCAATCACACTATGGCTATTAAGAAATTACAAGGCCATGAAGGCTTCCCTTAATGAGCCATATCACATGCATTCATGGCATACTAAAAAATACCCCTAATTTGACTACATGTTAGTAAATAACTCTAAAAATCATAGTATTTAACTCCCTACCAATATGAATCCAATACACCTTCCCAAGGAAAAATACCCCTACTTTCACTAGATATTGTAGGTATCCATTTTTTCATCAACCTTTTTTACCCCCCTTCATATTTTTTCATTAACTTTGAGTTCCATATTTTATACCCGTCGATATAAAAACCCTTTATCCCCTCATGTATGCTCAATATATTATGTCATTTTTTCCTCAAAATATATCCCCCAATATGAATGCATATGGTATAGTATTGCTCCCCCAGTGAAGCCCCCATGGGCAAGGTAAGATTCAAAACACTATCACACCTATAAAATTCCATCCCAATGATAGTAAGAGAACCAAATACACACATGCATGTACTATGCATGCCAAAACTAGCAAGGAAACCATACATGAAACTCGATACCTGCAAGTAATCCTGTTGTAGTTGCCTAATCCAACTCTTCCTTGCTTGATCTTTTCTTTCCTTTGCCTTCCTTGTCCTTGCTTTACTTTCCTTTCTGCAATGCTAAAGTGCTCTAAGAATTCTCTAAGTGTATATGAGGGAGTAGAGAGAATAGAGAGAGAGCTCCAAAACTGAACTGACAAAAGGTTGTGAACTGAGCCTCATAAGGCTTTTGATTAATGAAGCCTCTATTTTCTTCAATTTCCATTATTTTCCCTTCATTTTCCTCCTCACAATCAATCTATGACCTTTCACCTTCCTTTTCTCCTAATTTCCATTATTTTCATTAATAAATGGCAAATAATGCCTCTTTTCTTTTTCAAAGCCTTTTCCATTTCCTTTGCCAATTTCCCCTTAGCCATAATAAACCAAATGAACACCCACTAGGATGTTTTCCCCAACATTCAGCTTGGAATACATGTCCCAAAACCATCCTCAAATTTTTCCTTTACTAACTTTATTACATGAACTTTTAACTCGATGCTGTTACAGTGATGAGTAGGGGAAATTATATATATTTTTTCATGTAGGCTTGCAAGGGTAATTGTGTTTTCGGTACTAAGATAGGTTGATGGAATTGAAGTGTAAAACAGAAGGATAGGTATCATATCGTATTGCAAGTGGGAGTCTGTAGTGGAAGGTATGGCGCAAGTAATATTCAAGCTAGGGTCGATTAGAGAAGTGAAAAAGTTGCTTGAGTATAAAAGAGGCTTCTAGATACTGAAGGGAGTAGGATATTTATTGTTTCTCAAGAAGTTTGATGGGTATGATTTAAAATTCATGCATATATTTGCTGAGAATTTTGATGGTAATATTGAAACAATTGGGTCTTTAGTGTTTAATGTTTTTGAGTAGTTTATGGCTGAAAAAGGGAAGAATGTCTTATGGAATTAGAAAATGGTCTTCCTCATTTTCTTCTTAGAAGCTTAACAAGAATGCCGCATGGAATTAGAAGGATTCCTTCTAATAAGAAGGAGAAGCGACTATATCATGCTGGGTTAATTATGATATTAGTTTTTGAGGAATTGAGTCGACAAGGGTCTGACTAGGACCAATTTTTAGTTCAATTCAAGACCAATGGCTTAAGACAACACATTAACTTAGAAGAATAGTCTCTAGGAGGATTTGGTATGCAAGTGTGTAAATGTGCTAACAAAGAGAAATAGGGTAAACCCTTGGAAGGGTCTAAGAATGAAAAACAAAGTAAACCTGTGGATGGGTTTGAGATTGTGAAACATGAAACAGAGTAAACCTATGGAGGGGATTAAGAATGTAAAATAGGGTAAACCCTTGGAAGGGTATAAGAATGTAAGGGCTGAGCCATCTTTGTTTTACATGGTTGGTACCAAGAGAATGGTTAGAGAAAGGGCTCGAGAAGAGCTTTCCCCTTCATCTATAGAAAATGAATATGTTCTAACTAGAAACATTCCTATGACATAAACCATATATGTGGAAGAACCAAAATATGATCACGATCCTATGTGTGAAACAAAGTTGGTAAGCCACAGTCCTCATGCATCAAATCAGGATGGTGAAATCCCTCTGGAATCTGTTATCACCAAAAAAAAAAAAAAAAAAATTACATTTTGTTAGTCATGGTATTAGATAAGTGTCAAGTCACCCTATGTTTCAATGGGAATTTGGTAGGTTAGGAGTCTCTAAAGCTTAATTTTTCATGTCCAAATAAAGTCTAGCATGCTTTTACTATGTTTCCTAAGTCCTATAGTCTTGTTAGAAACTCACAACTTAAAGCCAATTTGAAATTTTTTGGAATTAGCCCTAAAACCACGTTTTCGTAGCGCAGATAGTGTAAATTGTTGATTTTGCGCTACGAAAACGCTTCTCTTTTCGCAGCGCTTTTCCCAGCATGTTATGAAAGTGCGGATTCATAAAAGCAGTCTTGTCAAACATCAATCCGGTAAAAACCCGTTAGAATTTTCATGATTAGGTGTCAGTTACAAGTCAGTCCACGAGCATGCCACTGCTCCAAACTCATCATTTCGAATTTAAGGGTCATTATGAAAGATAATTTCAAAATTCAAAGAATCTGTCTAGTCTCACCATCTGAGTTTGCATGCAAACCCTTGAAACATAATTATTTTCGACAATAAATTCTGGGAATCATTCACCAAGGTTTTTCTCACCCATCATTTAGGCAAGGTTGATTATCATCGACAAGTGATGCTGATCAATTGAGTTTCAAAAGAAGCTAGTTTTTGATATAGGAACTTAGAAGAAAAGATGGCAGAGGAGAATAAATGCCATAGGTCTGGCCATTGTTTGAGAACAGAGCCAGAAAAAACTAAGTTCCTAAGCAAAGACAAAGCAGTTGTAGAGGTCTTCAAGAAAGTGGGGTGCTGGAAGTTTTGTAAGAAATTGCAAGGAGGGCATACCGAGGTAACCAAGGAGTTTGCACTTCATTTTACTGGTTTAAGTACAAAGGTTGGAATTCTCGATTTGTAAGTTTCTCTAGAGGTTATAGCATTGCTGACCAAAATTCCTAGGGGGCAAGAGGCCTGGTTCAAGAATTTCAGATTCAACATGGAACCATGTAAGGTGTTCTTGAAGCCACAATTTTTAGAAACTGACCTGACCAAGGCAGTTCCCAAAGACTACATCAAGGACAGCTATACCAATTTACTCTTTAACATTCAACGTTATTTCACTTGTGAAGGAAAATATAAAAAGGTTTACTCATATAATTTTAAAATCCTTTTACATTTTACTGGTATGATTTCTCTAGATTTTCCTTACTTCTTATTTCGAAGTATAGCTAAGATGGCAAATAAAGTACAACTAAAGTCCCAAGGGTGTGAGACTTCCTTGTTTCATCATGGCCAAATTAAATTGATAGTTGTACATGAATTCAAAAGGATAAAAAAAGTTTGGTCTTCATTTTTTCTTGTATGTGACTTTGGAACATAAAAACAAGGTTAAGGTACTAGCTCTGGGGTCAAAGAAACTTCATCAGCAGAAGCTACCAGGTTTGCAATGACTAGGGCAAAAAGGTATGCTAAATTAAAGCCAAGGAGGCAGGTTAAAGAACAAGCAAGCAAAACCTCAGTAGTTAAAAGCCCAACAGTCATTCCCGAAAGTCCTAAATCTACCAAGGGAAAGACATCTGAGCTTAAAGGAGAAACACCAGAATAGTCAGCTAACAAACTAGTTCAAAGGAGACTTACTAGGAGCCATATTGCAAAGGAAAAGGGAAAAATAGTGATTTCAGGAGAAGGTTCAAGCTTGAAGGGTGACTTAAGTGATATCTTAAGGACCATTGACATTATAGAATCCCCTTTGGTATAAGAAGATGTGACAAAAGTTGATCAAAGGAAGTCAAAGAAAGTGAAATCCTCCAAAAAAATAGAATTTGAGGATGAGGTTACAACTTTTGTTTCCAAACCTAGAAAACCCTTAACCCAGTAGAAGATGCAGAAGTCCAATGTTGAATTGGAGAGAATAGAAGAAGCCTTTGGTGTTCAAGAAGAGTTAGAATTACCATCTTCAAGACCTGAAGGAGACAAAAACACAGTTCTTGATACTCAAACGCAAAAGGCCAGTTATGAAGTCATGGAAAAAAGGTTAGAAGCTACCAACAATGAGATTGCTAAACTAAGGGTTAGAGAAAGAGAACATGCTGCTGAAAAGAAAAAATTCAAAAGGATGAAGGCTCTCTAGGAGGCTGAAAGGGTGCCCAAATCAGGAATAGTTAGCAGTGAACAACAATACTTTACCTGGACTGTTCATGCAATCAAAGAAGCCATATTTGTAAGGAAAATTAATACTTAGCTTAGAGCTACAAACAAGGGATTGAAGAGGAAAATTGAAGAGCTAGAAATACAACTAACAACTCTGGAAAAGGGTCCACAACAATGATAAAACAAGGTGTTGATGAAAGGCAGTGAAGGATATGTATTAAAACAGTTTTTGGCACATAAAAAAAATTTTGGCATATAAAGGAAGAACAACTGCAAAGAAGAACATCTATGAAGGGATGTGATTTTGATTTTTGGTTAATATATCAGTCTTCTCAAAATTTTGGAAAAACTCCCAAACCACTAGTTTTTGAAGGCCGTGTTGAAAAAGAATAAAAACAACAGTTTTGTAGCATGCTACAAAACTGATGAAGATGATCATTTGGCTCTTATAGATGCATTGTGGAGGAATGCTGGATCAATTCTATATTTTGAAGTTTCTAATGGATATAGGATCATGTGTGAACTCTCAGATGGTAGGGGTGCAGGTAGCAAAGCTTCAAGGAGTACTTCATAGGTAAAATGAAGTCTGTGCTACGAAAACAGAGTATTTTCATAAGCACAGTCATGTTTTCATCCGCATGCTCGAGTTCTCTTTTTGTACAGGTGGAAAATGATGCTTCAAAAAATTATTAATGCATGACACCTATACACCAGTAGAAAACTATTTGAAGATAAACACAAATGGTTAAGGGCCTTAAAAAGAGGAACTCTGTCTCCTAATTTTTAGGGCAGTTAGGGCATAATATAACAGGTTTTGCAACAACATCATGGCCATCATCAAACGCTAGGACAGGGTCGGAAGCTGATTAAAGAATGTATTAAAGACTCAGATAAGGGTGTTGAAGGCATGTTTTAGGAGTTTTACTCCTATTTGTATTTGGACTTTCAAAGATAGCTAACTGTCAAGTTGTAATTAAATAATTTGTTTTGTGATTAGATAGGTGTCTAAATTAGGAATTCGAATTCCTCTAAATATGGATCACAGTATCCAAGGATGTAAAAATCTATATTAAGCTTGAGAATTGAATTCCTAAGGGTTGGAAATTTCATTAGTGAAGGAAAGATTGTGTTATTGTAAGAAACTGTGTTTTTCATACTTAATACAAAGATTAGTTTGACTACTCAAGATTCACAAAGAGTTTATGTGTTTGATGTTCTTATGGATTTGTTCAATTACTTATTTTTAGTGGTATGAGCTTGTGATACTTAGAATTCATTGGAAAATGCTCTAACTTCCTTCACCTGCTTGTAATCTGTGTTGTTTCACTGTGTTATTGTTTTATTCATAAACATAAACTCTAAGTGCCTTGACTTCCACGTTTTGCTGATCATGTTGTTTTGTTGAAGGCTATTTTTCTTTTCTACATTAAGACTAACCTAAGTACCCACGAGGGATTTGAACTGGTGACCTATCACAAGGAGTGCTTTAACAGCGCACCCATTCACTGTCAATCCAAAGCCCCGTGGGCTGTTGAAGACTATTTTGACTCCATAACCCAATAGATATTTTTTAATCATAGTTTCAACCAGCCAACCAGTTGTACTTTTTTTCATTTTGTTCCTAGAGTTAGCCATCTAATCATTAATCAAAAACCCTAAACCAAGTGAGAGAGCCCTCTCAAGTCGAGGAGGCTAAGCCTCAACCAAAAGATTGGTTTGAAAGAGTTACTCAGAGTCTGCTTGATCAACAGTCTATCAAGGTCAAATTTTGTGATAACAAAATCTACTATGGAAGAAAACACTTGAACTAAGGGCTAGAAAAGTACTAAGAAGAAAGGTAAGAAAATGAAAATTCATATTAATAAGTTGCAAGTGGACAAAAAACTTGAAGGGGTTGTTGAAGAAGCCATGAAAGAACTAGGTCGTGATTATGAGGATGTGCTAGTCCAAGATTCAAAAGATATGGTTCCTCTTAGAACCTTGCTTAAAAAGAAGCAAGATGCAAAGAGAATTTCCTTTTTGCAAAATGTAGTGAGGGAGATTGAAGTTGTTATGAAACCAGCTCACAAGAAGATAGAAAATAAAGATAAATGCCTTAGAATTTATCCTCTTCGAGGGGGCAACCTCCTTTACATTACACAAATTAACAACTCTTGGATGATACAAATGAAAATACCTCCTTTCTATATATAGGAGTCTAAGGGGTCATAATATAATGAGAGTCGCCATAACAATAATAATGTAAGGGCACAATAATAACAATAGTTGGCTTCTATGGGGCACAATAATAACAATATGGGGACTACATGGGCACAAAAATAAAATAAGGGGGTTGTACTAATAACAATAAGGGGTTACACTATTATTATAGGGACCTAACGTGCCCCTCTCCTTCAAAAAGTGTTGTCCTCGATGCTTGAGTAGTTCTTGATGCTTTTATATAAATTGTTGTCCTCCCATGTGGAACTTCAGTGGGTAAGTTCTTCCACTTGATGAGATACTCTGAAATTGATCTATTTCGTAGCTGTCGATTTCTCGGTTTTGTGACTGCTTCAGGCTCTAATATGATTTTTCCTTCCTTGTCAAGTTCTTGCAATACTGTTTGAACTGTGATCTTCTACAACTTTTGGATGAGTTCCCACTCCTTTGGGCATATTGATATTTCTAAGGCCTGATGTTTGGAGGAGCACTTCCTATAATCAAATGAATAGAATCATCATGATCGTGAATAGGTGGGAGGCCTTTGGGAGTCTCAAATACCTTGGAATTATTGTCCAAAACGTTTTGGAGATTTAGAGAAATACATGATTTCGATGTGGGATCCTCTAGTGAACATAATTGTACAGTTACACCCCATTGTTCTTTATTTAGAAGCTTTGTCATTCTTTTAGAGTTGATTATCTTTCTTAGTTTCCTTTTGATACCCCTCAATTCAACTTCCTTTCCTTCCCAAGAAAGAGTTATGCACAATATCCCAAGATGACCTCATTATATACCTTTTCAGAAGAGTGAACTTGTATGAAGTGCCACGTGTCACTGTTTTGACCTTTGGATCCGAAACATATACTCAGAAAACAACACTCTGTCCTCTTTCTATAAAATCTTATGAAAATTCAATCTGATGCTTAGAGAGAAAGTTATGATGATGTTTCCAAGGTGACCTGTTTGAAATGTAATTCAGGGGTCTGCAAAAACCCTAACTTCCTCATATTATATCTCTGAAAATATAGTGAGACAGGATCTGAAATTCAGAGCCAAGGTTCAGAACGATTTCTTCTCAAATGGGTTTTCCTTTTAGCTTATGAAACTTCGTAGTGAAAGGGATAGAAAAATTTCCACGATGACTTGTTTTAGATGAATTTTGGAGCTTGCACAAACCCTAAATTCCGCAGATCGTATCTCCAAAAATATAACGTGACAAGGTCTAAACTTTGGACCTGAGGCTCAAACCACTTTCTTCTCAAATGGGTTTTTCTTTTACATTCTAAAACTTCGTAACAAAAAGGTTATAGAGAAACTTTCACGATGACTTGGTTTAGATGAAATTATGGATCTTGCAAAAACCCTAACTTATTCGAATCATATCTCTAAAAATATAGTGACACAAGATCTAAAATTTGGACCTGAGGTACAACGAGATTTTTCTCAAATGGGTTTTTTTGTTATCTTTTGAAACGTCGCAGAAAACAAGTTATAGTGAAAATCCCACGATGACCTGTTTGGAGCAGTGAAACCCTAGAATCCAAAGCTCTGATACCAAATGTTATGAAACCAACTCATAAGAAGATAGAAAAGAAAGATAAATGTCTTACATTTCAGCCCTTCAAGGGGCAAACCTCCTTTACATTACACAAATGAACAATTCTTGGATGATACAAATGACAAGGCCTCCTTTTTGTATATAGGAGTTTAAGGGGTCATAATATAATGAGAGCCAACATAACAATAATAATGTAAGGGCACAATAATAACAATAGTGGGCTTCTATGGGGCACAATAATAACAATATGGGGAGTACATGGGAACATCAATATAATAAGGGGGTTGTACTGATAACAATAATGGGTTAGACTAGTAGTATAGGGACCTAACAAAAGCCTTGAATCCTTACATTCAAACTCATAATTCAACCTTGAAAAACATTGTGGCCCAATTGAATGCAGAGATGGAAAAATTGAAGGAAAAGAATAAACATTTTGAAAATAAATTAAACACTTGCAAGGAAAAGAACAAACAATTGGAAGAAGAACTGGGCACCTCGAAGGATAAAGGTAAGAGAGTAAGGAAGAAGAAAAAGGATTCAGTTATGGAAATCAATATCAAGGTTAACAAGTGATGGAAGGGTTTCCAATATTTTGTTTTTTGCAGAGGTTGGTAGTTTTTTTTGAGGACACATAAGGAGATATGGTTGGGGGAGTGTTGGGTGTTGAAAATGTCATATTTTTTACCTTACCCACCTTTGTCTTACTCAATTTTGGCCTAAACCTATGGTGTTTACCCTTCCTTTTGTTGTGGTTTTTGAAGATAAGTATTGCAAATATAATGTTTTACAAAGGTAGGTAGGCATATTTATGCTTAGTGTTAGAATTATTTAATTTGTGTGCTTTTCTAAACTTTTATGATCAATATAAGCCACTAAACCTAATCTATGCATTGCTTGTACCTAGCTGGTTGCTTGTACCAGGGTTTGCATTCAAATTTTCAGAGTATGAGCTAGCAGTCAGGTTTTTCGACGAGATTTGGCAAGACCACTTGTTTCCCTCCATCGATGGTAACATTTCGAGGAAGTAGGGATGTAGACTCCAATGGTCGACTTCTACAAACAAATCCAGTTTCTATTGTCTAAGTCTAGGTTATTTGGTTTCCTGTTGAAAAAAAACGGTTTCTCAAATCCAAATATTTCTAATAGGAGTCGGTCTATAGTGCCTCTTTGATATTTAGAAGTATGTATAAATTGTATAACTTAGCCTTTGGCCAAACTAGTGAGAATAGGGAGATGTTGCTTGAATTTCTTGCTCCTCAACTGAACAAACTTATGATGTAAAGATTGTTGAATTAATACAACCTCTATGCCAGGCCTTTATCTAAATTTGTGTGTTATATTGTTATGCATGATTAATTTCATGTCTTTGTAAGTTTTCTTTTTAAATTAGCTTTGAGAGTTGGTCTCGTAAGGGCCCACCAGCCCAACTCCACAACCCGTTGTATATCATTTGTAGAGATAATCTGTGTGTGTGTGTTGTGATTGAAGCATTGTTGTAGATTTTTTTTTAAACATGGTGTGGATTTTTCTATTCATCCTTTTATTGCACTGCTCTCATACTGAAGATTTATATTTCAGGCTTGAAATAATTTTGTGAATATATGATTTGAACTTGAATATTTAATTTGTCAATGAAAAAAAAAATTATTCCCTCTTAAAATATTATAGAGGGTCTAGATCTATCATATTTTTGCACGATGGTTTTGATTTTGACTTAAAATTATTAGATGTAGTTCTGTCTCGATTGGTTATTCATTGATCTAGGTGGCTCTTCTCACACACTTTTTTTAATTAATGTTCATTGCTTGAGTACCTTTCTGGCTTGGCTGTCAAACATTTCAAAGGTTGTGATTTGGGGTAAAGACTAATTATTTTTATCTGTGATAGCTCCATTTTTATCGGTCAGAATAACCCATTATTTGTAACATGGATCGCCTCTGGTTGAAGTTGATTGGTTGTGACATGCTTAATCCCATTACGTCAATTATTGTGGATGAACAACTACTTCGAGTCTCGATGGTGTGTCTATGTTATTAACCCCTATTTTGTACTCATTTTTTAATCCCTTATTATCTATTTCCTATGCTCTATCATGACTTGGCTTAACATGGTCCTGAGCGGATATGATCCATATAAAAAATTGAAACATCGATTGTTCTTTTTTTTTTAACTAAATAAAGGTCATCTCGATCAAGATCTGTTTTTATCATTCTTTATTTTTTTGATCTAGGTTAAGTTCAGGGCTAGAGTTGTTCTTCTAGTAATGCATTATACTTAGTACAGGCATCAAAGCATGAAATATTATTATTTACAGAGAGATATCGAGAACCTTGTATTTAATATTGTGTTACATTCCATATACTGAGATTTGTGAGAAAATTGTTGTAAGTGTGAATTATTTTACGTAAGTGTGATGGAAATTTGATTGGTTGGGGTCTAATTATAACTCGAAACAACAATGTTAATTTCTATTTATTGGGCTTTCAAGACACAAGAATTTGCAGATATAAGGTATGCATGGTTTAAATATTAATGAGATGTATTTGCAGGAAAACTTTTAATCAATGCATATGATGAATTAAACCATAGAGTCAGTTCTTTGAATGAATTCTAGTTAATTTATTGTGTTCAACTGGTGAGGTTATGGTTTTGAGAGTTTTCTCCAGATTGAAGATTGAATTACATTGGTAGTTTAGCTATTTTTAATAAGCTTCCATCTCTTTCTGTAGACAAGTGTAATGAAAGTAGTGAAATTTCAAGTGGAGATTTTGTTTTAAGCTTTCGGGGTGAAGGAATTGTTCATGATTTGATTTTATATATTGAGGTTATATAGGGTATATGGAGTCTTTGTGGTACATATAGTAGTGTGCCTCGAAGTTGATGATTCCAGATTAACAAGACGGGCTGCGGGGCAGCTAGTCCCTGCCCCAGCCCGCAGCGTATCCTACAGAGCTATAGCCTACAATAGCACCAGCCAATAGATTCTTTTGAAGCAGCACCCGTAGCAGTTTCAGTAGCAGAGGCAGGACTAGGAGGTGCTGGATAACTCACCAACCGCATCAAATTTTGCTACAAGCTTAATATACTACTGTTGCTTCTAATGAAACTAATGACGAAATCATGCGCTGCATTTGCAGGATCCTCACCATAGTTATTCTTATGGGTGCGGGAGAGAGAAGGAATACTTGTGGTAGAAGAGAAAATCGATTGTTGAGGTCCCATAGTGAAGAGACTTGCCGTCGATAAATCTATATCGTTAGACAATGTTGGAAGAAAAGTCGAAGCATAACACTGATAGTTGATCTGTGCTTGTTTCTGTCGCTGTTGCTCAACGTTCTCACAATCATATTGGGAACATTGGAGTAGGATAAAATTGCCTGGACTTGCTCTAACTTGCATCCCAAGTAATGATCAAAACCAGAAATAGCGGAGTTAGCCATTTCGTAGCTCTCAAGACAAAAGCTTCCAATGGAAGCCTCAATAATCTCTGGGGTACTCGGCACTGGCATAAAGGACTTTTGGAGTGGGGCTGGCGAAGAAGAATCCAGGTTTTGTAGCAGATGAGAATAATGGGTGTATAACATGTCAGTGTAGGACTGTAAATCCAGGTCTTGAGGCATGTGACCTACATAAGCAGAAACCTTTTCTGCTTCCCTGACGGGGAGCTCATCTATAGCTAATTTTGCAGCATTAATTAACCAGTCTACCGCCATATTGGGGTGCTCAATACAATTGCCGTAGCAACAGAGAGCCTAACCCTTCTGTGACGAAGTCCTTTTGCTGTAACGACTTTACTATGACGATCTGTTCCTCCAGCCAGCCGAGAAGCTTACCATTTTCCCTCCCTGCTCGACCTTCCTCATTGACCGTGACTCAGCAGAAACAACATTTCTCCCCGTTGCCCAGACCTTGCGCTTCAAACCCTTGCCACTCTCTTGTAGTTAATTATTCTTGCACTTTCGACGACCATTTGCATAGTCTTCTTGCAAGCGACTCATCCTGATGGACTCTGAAAAGTCTGCGAGATCTCTGCTCTGTATTTGCACTTCGGGCTCTCTATTCTTAATGCTTGTGAACCAAGCCTCCAAATCATGGGAAGTATTGCTCACCATACTATCCGACTATGGCCTTCAGTGGAGCTTTCCAGGAAGTAGTAGTCCTTGAAGTTGCCTATTCGACATATCGAATAGCATCGTTTCAATGCAAATTTGTACATTTAACTTTTTACAGGCTGTTATTATATTCTAGGGTTTTCATGATTCTGCGCCTATATTGGGCCCTTAAAGCTTTAATATTTTATGCTTCTATGCAGTAGCTTTAAGTGGTCTACTATATGGAATCTATATAGTATCGCATATGTTATAATAACGTATTGTTTTCACATATCGACGGTTTGTTTGACGAGATTCATTATTGAACATTAAAGCATACACTGTGTCGCACTAGTTTATATCATATTGTTCAGTGTGAGGCAGTTTTTTATTAAAACCATCCCTTTTGTTCACGCATTTGAAAACAGTGTGAGACGTCCAATACTTGTATATACATCATATTCTTCAGCGTCCATTGTAGGACCGTAGGTAAGGGCAACTAAGCCACTGGGAATATTAAATGTTTTCTTCTCAACAAACCGGTATAGGAACCACGCCTGCACTCCCGTCGCTATCCAGCGCACATCGATTTATGACCTACCCGGGCCCATCTCGATGCCCACTGACCCTAAAAGACAGGAAAAGATCAAAAAGCTAGTAAAATAAGCCCTTTGATTGCGATTCATATTAATCAATAAATGATTGTAGTACTTCAAAGACAACAACCCGTTCGACGGTCACTGTCCACTGAAGAAGCCACGGCCGTCCATCCGATATCTACGGAAAGCTAGAATATAAACCCTGAATATAGGAAATTTCTAAAGTGATCTTTTAAAAACCTTAAAGCTCCGAGTGTCTTAAAAAATGATTAAAATTAATTAATTTGGTAGGCTACACCTCTAAATAATATGCGGAGATCCTATTAGAATATAGAACATGGCGGGCCAATCCTCTTATAACAGGTGCGTGACTCGTTTGTACAGAACCATCTCCGTCTATGTATGATCCTTTTGGCGCCCGCTCGCCACGTATCTCATCTACCAGCTGCCTTCATTACCGAGCATCCCGAAATCCTTCAGATGGCAGTAATATATCTTGCATGCCCGCCTCCCTCTCATGGCTGTTACCCCTTTGTATGCTCACTGAGCCAGACTCTCGTGCTTTTCGATTGCCTTCTTCCTAGCGCCCTCTGGTGCAAGGAGACTGTTACCAACCTTAACTTTGGGTAAGGAATATTGACTAGCAGACTGTGCTCGCCAATACGACGACAAGAGTTTAAGCACACAGGGCAGTAACACTGATGCCTCCATGGATTTGAAAAAGGTTGTTTAGGGCTAATTAAAAAATTTGCAGTGGCACTGAAATGCATTCAATACTCAGTGAAGAATTGACGCAGAGGAATAAAAAATTTTACGTGGTTTTCGAGATGGGTACCATTTTCTTCCAATTTGTAATGATATGGATCCTCGGCAAGCGGTCTGGCAGGAGGAGCATGATAGAAAGCTTCGCTTGAAATTTTTTCAGTATTAAAAAACTCTAATTCTAAAAGTTGTTGCACCCAGGAGAATCGTTCTATGGGCTGCTGCATATCGGTAATCCCCGACTGCTATAAAAATGATGAATCTCGACATTCTCTGCTTCAAGATCCTACAGGTACTAGTTTCGTAAATAAATTGGGTAAATGTTTGTTTGGGTATCGGTTGTTCAATTTTGAGAAGAATGTGATTGCATTGGTCTATCTATTACAATGCAGCCTCAATTCCCAGATAACTGTGATGGGGTTAGGTGGTTTTCATCAAAGAGATTTTGAAAATTGGGTACACAGGACAGGTTCAAGATAGAGACGTAGATCTAATGGCAGAATGTGGCAGTTGGATTCGAAGATACCTGTGTCCCATTACATGGTGGTTGATAGTTCGGGCCATGGGAACTTTCAGACGGTGCAGGCTGCAGTGGATGCTGTTCCTTTCGATAATCCTGAGTGGATTTATATTCAAATCAATGAAGGAGTTTATAGGTATGTATATATATACTTATCTTACCAGAGAAGCTAAATGAAATTGAGGTATATGTGATGTTATATGTATAACAACTCAGAAAATATAAAAGGTTTATATAACAAACATTTTAATAATTTATATAGATAGTCGCAGTTTGAAAACCTCTCACAATGGTCCGAATTGTTGTAGCGACTACAGTATGTTTGCAGCGTTTCTGCACGCGGTAAATGGCCAGCTTGGCAGATCTAAAAGAGTTAGAGAATGGAGTTCGAGTTTCTTAATTAGATTGATAATCGGTTTTGCATGGTTATTGAATCTGTGTCTGCAAAAACGAAGTGACAATTTTTGTCAGACAAGGATAGAATCTAGAATATGTAAATGAAATAGCAGCTTGTAACTATAATGAGTATTCTAACTTGTAGCAATTATAACATAAAATATGACATTGTGAGACTGAAATTTTTGCATAATTAATGAGTATTCCAGCATTCTGCAGAAAGTGTTTGAGTCAATTTTTATACTAATGCGATCTGTTTGATGGTCGTTTTTATTTGAAATCAGGGAAGATGAATGGAGGGCGTGTTCAGAGATTGCACCATTCTTCTCGGGGTGGAGAAGGTTCAGAACAAAAGAACAATGGGCCTGGTAGAAAAGAACAAGAAGATGAGAATTACCTTGATGTCAACTTGACTGATCTGGGCCCTTTGCACAGGAAATATGTAGAAAATAGGCGTTCTGGCATTCTGATTAAGATGATTGACCGCCTTTAAGATGATTGACCAGATGAGGAAAAGAGAGGATGTGGAGAGAGCTGTGCGAAGCATAATGGCGATGGACAAAGGGGCGTTGCAGATGAAGCAAAGGGTGAAGGCGTTTTAAGGGAGGCAAGTAAAGTCGGTTGCTTTCATGAAAATTGACACGGCACTACAATAATGGTTTGACACGTCAGGGAAATTTCGACACGGCACCGTGGGCAGCAGCCATGGTTTAGCACATATGATACACAATAAGTATTCCTAACATTAAATGTTAGGAGATTAATGCTAAGGGAAACATAGCATTAGCTCATGAAGCTGTGAAATGGTCCTAATCACTTGTACTTTTGTCAATTTTAGCCTAACTTTTCAGCTTGTATACCTCGTACTGAGGCCAAATAAGATGAACATGTTTTTGATTGGTTAAAAGAATAAACAAATAAAAAATATGGTTTTGGTTTTCGTGTCATTCGAAAGAACTTTGTTTTAAGTTGAAATAGTTTTATGGATTCTCGCGTCGAACTAATTGTAACCGACCAAAACCGATTACTATAGTCCCTGCCAGGCCCTGAGGGCAGGGACTAATAAAATAGACGTTGAGTTAAATACAAACCACTAATGCAACCAACAATGAAGAAGATTTTGCTACTCATTTTCTTCAATTAGTTGAAGTGGTAAATTCTTTAGGAGCATTTTCTGAAGAAGTTAAAAAAACAATAGTTGCTCAAAAAATTTAGTGGTTTCTTCTTGTGTTTTTTTATTCCAAGGTAAATACAATAGAAGAATTAAGAGATTTCGGGAATATGAAAATGGATGAGCTTTAGGGAACTATCACTAAAAATGAAATGAGGACATTATACTCATCTTATAAGGAAGAAAATTTTAAAGCATCTAAAAAGAAAAGAAAATGGAAGTTTGGTGACTGTTCTAGTAATGAATCTGGTACATAAATGGCTCAACTAGTCATAAAAATAATGAGAAAATCCAAATTCAAAGGTAAGTTACCACTCATCTATATTAACTATGGTAATATGGGACATTTTTATGCTAAGTGTCCTTATAGGAAAGATAATGATGATGGTGAAGAACCCCAAAAAAGGGTCTTTAAAGGAAAATCTTCGAAAAAGAAAAATATACATTCCAAATATGATAATTATTTTTTTGAAGAAAAAAAATTGATTATAATGATGATAGAATAAATATCCCATTTTAGCCAAAAATGAGTAATCCAACATAAACAAATCAGACAGGAAAGAAGAAAAAATAGAAGGAGAAAGTGTAGAAGGCATAGTGGAGCTTGAAGCAGAGCTTATGAGTGCATAAGAAGAAATTGATAACCTCAAGAAGAAGAACAAGAGATTATCCAAGGAATTGTTTTTCATCAAGTACAAAAGAGAGGAAAAAAAATGAGTGGAATAAGTGTCCAATAATCAACTAAAATAAAAGGAATAAATTTGTGAAAATCTTGACGCACAAATTGTCTCATTAAGGAAAGAGCTAGATAAGATCAACAAAAACATGAAAAGATCTCAAACCTTGGATGATATTCTCAGTAGTCACATATCAACATATGGAAAGATAGGTATTGGTTATATGGGTGAGACCTCATACAAAGAAGATGCAAAAACCGAAGCACAAAGTAAGGAAGTTGAAGAAAAAATTGAAAGCTCTAATATTAACAAGAGTAAGGACATGAGACAAGAGGAGTATGGAAACACTGCTACACCAAAAGGTTAAGTTAATTCTCTAAAGGGGTCCATTCATAATGCAAGTAGAAATATGATAAGCGATAAGGAACAACAAATATTTGTATCATCTCCCATGTAGATCAGATTCACAAGAACTATTCCATGAGGGAAACCATAGTTAGGTAGGTATCAAACTATTTTTTTGGGTCACTATTTTTCATGCAATTTTTTTGGTAATGAAGGAAGAGATTGAAAAAACTTATTTGAAAATTGATTATGAAGGAGGTTACCATCAAATCTCTAGAAATAATATTGTAAACATCAAAATTAGAGTTACTGTTGATAACAAAAATAATAGTTGAAAGAATAGCTTCGGCGTAAATCACATGTAGACAGACATTTGTCGACGAGTTTCGAACCAACTAGTGTGGTTCATCATCAGGAGAATTTGAAGAAATCGATCCAGCTTAGCATGTTAAATAGTCTGAGCAGAGTCTCCAATGGCTAAAATGACTAACGACTAATTTTGATCTTAGGACTCGGACAAATTATTATTTATT